>PVKB01003719.1:0-180702 GCA_004027205.1 Ctenodactylus gundi
GCCTCCCACTGGTCAGTTTCTGGGGATGCTCCTCTCTTTCCTAGCTACACCAAACACGCTTTTTCTAACTATCTTCTTGACTTTTTAAGTGAGTTGATGAGGAGACTTTGTGCAGTGCTGTTACTCAGCCACCATCTTGACCGGAAGCCCCCAGGGAAGATTCTTAAGAGATGATTAACTACATGGAATTCAGAGGGTCAAGCAGAAGTTTCCAAGATGGAGGCAGGGAAAGCATTTCAAGGAGAGACCATATATAGCATTGTATGTGATCTCAAGATAGAGAACATTTTGAATAAGAGAGAATATGAATAACTGGGAAAGCAATATGATAGAGCCAATCTTTAAACTAGTTTGAGAACTGTAGTGAAAAGAAGTAACACTGACATAAGCAGGACTGGATCACAAAGATCCTTTATAATAAGGCCAAAAGGTTAATCAGTTACTCTTTAGGCAAGGGTATTAAATAGGGAAAGTTGACATCCAAATTTTATCTTTACCCCACCTTCTCAGTTTAAAACATTTCAAGCTTACAGAAAAAAGTTTAAGAATGTTCACTGAAAACCAATATACCCTTCAAGACTTACTGATTATTAATATGTTACATTTGCTCACTCTCACACGTTTTCTAAACTGTTTTAGGAATTTTGTGTTTGAGAATTGGTAAAGATGGTAACTGTCAGATGTCTATTATGAAGGTATTGTTTCCCTCTGAAAGTAATAGCCAATACAGTGATACCTTGAGAAATTGAATACCCTCTTCTAGAGCAATTCAATAATTTCAGCAATTAGTACTAAGCATATTATTACTGTGACTATAAAAGGATTTAAAATCATTTTTATATTAGCATCCTTCTGTCAAGAAAATTCAATGGTCTTCCTCCTACTCTCAATTCCAATCTATTTTCAAGTATCAAAAAGGACTCATGGATTCATTTTAAAAATAAATGATACTATTAAAAATGTTAAGTGAAACATAAAATTAACCATATTAAAAATATAGCTTAATGGTATCTGGTATGTTTACACTGTTATGTAACTGTCACCTCCATGCAATTCCAAAACATATTTATCATCTCAAAAGAAAACTACCCAACAAACTGCCTTCTCCAAGCCCATCCTCACCACCAATCAGCTTTCTGTCTAAATCTATTTTGCATATTTTATATAAACAGAACCACACAGTATGTAATCTCTAGCCACTGGCTCCTTTCATTTATCTGAGGTTCATCCAGGGTTGTATTACTGTTACAGGTGTTTTAATTTTTTAATGGCTGAATAATATGAATATATCACAATCTGTTCATCAATTTTGTTTTTGAGACAGGGTCTCGCTCTGTAACCCAGACTGGTCCTGAACTCATTTTGGAGCCCAAGCTGGCCTTGGATTCACAGCAATCTTCCTGTCTTAGCCTCCCAAGTGCTGAGATGGAGTGCTGGGATTATAGGCGTGTGCCACCACACCCAGCTTATGTGGTGCTGGGAATAGAACTCAGGTACTTAGAGCTTGACTTAGCACTTGCTAGGAAAGTGCTTTAACCACTGAGCCATTCCTCCAGCCTCTCATCAATGTTTTAATTTTAATTTTTTTTTTGAGACAGGGTCTCTCACTGTACCCGGGCTGGTCTGAACTCACCAGGGAGCCCAGACTGGTCTTAGACTCAGGGCAACCCTCCTGTCTCAGCCTCCTGGTGCTGGGATTATAGGGATGTGCCACCACACCCGTTTTATATGATACTGAGGAACTGAACTCAGGGCCTTGTGCTTGCTAGGCAAGTGAAAGCATTCCTCCAGCCTCCTGTTCATCAATGTAAACACAGAGAAATTTGGACTGTGTCTACCTCTTGGCTGCTGAGAATAGGGTGTCTACAAACACAAACAGATACAAGTATTTGAAAATCTGTTTTCAGTTCTTTGGGACACAGACAGGGTAGAATTTCCAAGTCTTATGGTAACTATGTCTAGTTTTTTTAAGAACCACCAAACCTTTCCATTGTGGCTATAGCATTTTACATGTCTACTAATGATGTATGAAGGTTCCAATTTCTCTACTGGGTTGTTACAAAATTTTTCATCATAGCCTCTTGTAGTTGTGGACTCTCTTTCTCTCTCTCTGAGACATTGTCTTGCTCTGTTGTCAATGCTGGCCTTGAACACATGGCAATTTTCCTGCCTCAGCCTCCTAAGTTCTGGTATTCGGGTGTGCCACCTAACCCAGCTAATTTTTATGTCGGGCCAGGGGATTGAATCCAAGGCTTGCACATGATAGGCTAGCATTCTAACCAGTGAGCTCACTCCTACCCCTTCTTATGACTTTTGACACATTTTTCTTAATAACTAAAGATATTTGAGCATCTTCTACTGTGTTCACTGGTCATTCCTACATCTTCTTGGGGGTAAATTTTTCAAGTTCTTGTCCAATATTTAACTAGGCTATCCTTTTTTGTGTTGTAAAAATTCTTCCCATATTATACATACTATAACGTTAGTATGTGTAGGTCTGTAAATATTTTCTCCCATTCTGCAGGCTGTCTTTTCACTTTCTTGATATTTTCTGATGCACAAAAGTTTTAAATTTTGATGAAATCCAACTTGCATCATTTTTCATTTCTTGTGCTTCTGATCTCTAAGACTCCACTGCCAAATCAAAGGTCATTACGACTCCTAAGTTTTATAGTTTTTTCAAAGTTTTACAGTTTTAGCTCTTATATTTGGAATGCCAAATCATTTTAGTTAATTTTACCATGCCTCGAGGTCTGGCTCTACCTTAATGCTTATGCACGTGAATGTTCATGATTCCCAGCACCATCTGTTGAAAGACTGTACTTTCCCACTGAATCATCGGTTTATGAGTACTTCTTTACTTTGTGAGACAAGAGGTTGTTCTGGACTCACTTTGTCCTTTTTTAAAAAATTTCATTCAATCCTTCATTTATTCACTCATATAGAGACAGGGTCTCATTTGATTGCCTAGACTGAACCTGAACTTTGGATTCTCCTGCCTGTCTCCAAGTCCTGGGACCATAGGCATACACCCCCACACCCAGCTCACTCTGCACTTTATTTTGTTTCCTTTTGGGGGAATAGTTTTTATAAACCAAGATCTGCCTGGACTAGTGGCATATGCCTGTAATCCCAGCACTAAAGAAGGCTGAGGCCTGAGGATAGAAAGTTCTATTCTCACCCGGATAACTCAGTGAGATCCTTTTTCAAAAAAAAAAAAAAAAAAAAAAAAAAAAAAGGTTCAGGATGTAGCTTAGTGGAAGAGCACTCCTGGGTTTGATCCTCAGTACTGCCAAAAGAAAAAAAAAAAAGATAAAAGAAAACAGAGACTTAGGAGTCAGAAGCAAGTTTCATTTTTGAAAGATTACTTTGCATTAGGTTCTTACATGGGATGTTTCCTATTTCTTCTCGCATCCTAGAATCTCTGTGGTATTAGGAGAATAAAGAGATTATCTTAGAAGCAAAGGTACCAACGAGAAGATTGTTGCAATAACCTGAACGGTGTGATATAAAGTATTAGACTGGTTATCGATGGGCGTCCCTCTTATGAAATTCACAAATAATTGCATAAATAGGTCTCAACATGAAAGACAGGGTAGGAAGACGGGTGATGGATGGCTAGGAAGGAAAGGTATCTCTGCAAGTGCGAGAGGCAAGCATTCTAGTGAGGCACAAGGCAAGCACAAGAGGGAAGGAAAAGAGGCCAAAATTAGTGTAGATGGTCACTGATTCTCCAAGTCATGTTTCTCATGTGCTACTGAATGTGTAATTCATATATAAAAAGAAATCCAAACACAGAAGGTTAAATATCATATGGTTTCTCTAAAATGAGGAATCCAGAATACAGGCATTCTACAGAAACAAACAGGCATGTCATTGGGAGATGGGGAGGAGAGGAAGGTTGCAGAAGGACCAAGAAGGAACATGGGGAAGGGACTGTAATGTGGACATGTTATATGTGTATGCACAAAATACTCAAACTCAATGTAACCACTGTGTTATCTTTAACAAAAATGGGGAAAATACTACATTGAGACAAAAGTGAAGAAAAAGTTATATATGATTCATTAAGTGATAAATCATAAAAAGTACCTAATACTTGTAGTAATTCACTAGGGATGCTATAACAAAATACCATTGACTAGGAAGCTTAAACAACAAAAATTTATTTTCTCACACTCCTGGATACTACAAGTAAAAGTAGAAGCAGGTTTAGTTTTTTTCTGAGCTCTCTTTATTTGGCTTTTAGATGGATATCTCCTAACTGTGTCCTCATATGATTTTTTCCTTTGTGCCTTCATATATCTGACGTTCTTCTGGGTGTCATATTTAAGGACAATAGTCAGACTGACTTACCGAATTCATGTGACCTCCTTTACTTTAAACACCTATGTAGTGACCCCCCCCCCCCCATCTCTTAAACATAGTCTCCTTCTGAGGTACTGAGGTTTAGGGCTTCAATGTATGAATTCTGGATGCATACATCTGTGCCCTTAACACTTGTATTAGGAAGAACATTATTTTACTAAAAACTTCTGTTTCTTTTTGAGAGAACAGAGATAAATGCTTGATCAGAAGGTGTGGTAGCTAACTAAAATAAAATAGGTAAATTATCACACATTCAATAAACTGTTTTAATCCTTCAAAGCCAAATAATCATATGTTCACAGCAGCACAACTAACTATAGTTAAACTGTGGAGGACACCAAAATACCTATCAACAGACCAATGGATACAAAAATTGTGGTATATGTACACAATGGAGAGCTACTCATCTAAGAAGACAGACAGTCTGAGGCTTCTGTAGGTAAATGAGCACAACATCATGTGCAGCAAAGTGAGCCAGACATAGAACATTAAACATGGAATGGTTTCTCTAATATGAGAAACCCAGATTACACTCATTTCATAGAACTAAGTGGGGGAGGATAGTAGGATTTGGGGAAGAGGTAAGGTGTGGGAGAGTCAAAAAAAGGGAAAGGGGAAGGGTTTGTAATGCTGATGTGATATATATGTGCACAGAATGCTCAAGTTCAATGTAAACATTACGTATCGCATATATATATATTTATAAAATGGGAGAAAAATATAAAATATAAAGGAATCTTAAAAAACAAATCATACACACTTAGTCTGGTATTGGTAAATAACAAACAATGTATTGAAAGTCCACTAGTATGCTACATAAAATAAAAAATTGATCCATTTCTTATGGTTTAGATCTAAAATGTTCCTCAAAAGTCTCATGTGTTCAGAGGTGGTTAGTCATGGGGTACCACACTCACCAGTGGATTAGTTCCCTGATGAGTTCCCAGCTCATTGTGCTGGGAGGTGATTCAGCATGGTTGGAAGTTGGTCATGAGCAAGAATATATGCCTTTCCCCCTCCCGCTCCCCCCGACTCCCACTATCCCCCTCCATTTAATTCTATTTTGCTCGCTCTCTCTCTGCATTGTAGCTGCCACTTGGTGAGAAGCTTTCATGTGGCATGCCCTTCTCCATGTTATTTCTGCCTTGGAGAAAGCCGACCATGAAGCCCCTGAAACCATAAGCCAAATTAAGCTCTTCCTCTTTCAAATTGGGGGTGTTGGGTATTTTATCTCATGACAGGAAAGTGACAAATGAAGCATTAAAAAAAAATGTTAGGACAGCCAGGCCTGGTAACACAGACCTACAGTCCAAGTACGCTGAGGATCTGAGGCAAGAGGTTCACAAATTCAAGCCTGATTGGTATAATTTATACAAAAAGTGAGATCAACCAACAATCTACTTTAATTCATTTATTTGATAAATAATATTTGATTACTATAACATGGTAGACACTGAAGATTTGGGGACATACAGATGAATCAGTACAAGAGACAGTAACAGGTTAACTACAATGCTAAGAGAAAAGTACAGAGTATAAAACAGAAAATAATTGAGCTTATGTTTGTGTACATTCATCTGTCTTCACTGTTATAAAGCCACTGAGAGAGAAAAGAATGTGTGTTTTGAGACACATAATTTTCTGTTTAGATTCTATTCTGTTACTTGATATAAAAATTTTAGGCAAATAAACTGTGAGCTTTGGTTTTCTTTCCTAAAACAGAAGAAATATTAAGATAAATGTTTTTAAGGAGTAAGGGAAACACTATGTTTTACACCAGTACATTGAGAAATGGCACCTTCTTTAAAAAAAAAAAATAAACCAGAACTGAAGAGGTAGCTCAAAGGCAGCGCGCTGGCCCTAGTCGCACAAGGCCCGGGGTTTGATTTCTAGCACCACAAGAAAAAAGAAATTTCCTTCCAACCCAAGACAAATACAATCCATTCTAGCTAATCATCTAGATTCTAGACTGTGTGGGGTAACTAAGTTCTGACAACGGTAGAAAAACGAGCTATTACCACATATAAATATACAATGTGTGAATATGTATGTATATTTGTGTACTGTCATGCACATCTGTGTGTGTACAGATGCAGTGAGGGGTTTGTGTACTCGCCTATTTCAGAATGACTTACCAGTTGATTTTAATCTTCGCTTTCCTACTAATCCTACTCATGAAGGCTTACCATTGCCCAAGTATAGCACACATCCCACTGAATGTACATGTGAAGGCTGGTAACAATTAAGTCTTCAGTTTTTAAAGTCAATTCTACTGAAACATCATAGTTAAATATTTTATATTCTACTTTAAATAAATTATTTTAAAGAAAAATTTTATGGACTGCACAATAATCAGAGTATCAGTGTTAATTCAAATTTCTAGGTATCATTTGTGTTTGCATATTTTAACCATTTTTCTATTTTTTAATAACTAGCATTCAAAATAAGTTCAGTTATGATTAGCCAAGAGAATGACTACAACATCACCATCTTAAAGTTCATGTTTTTCTTTATTGTTAACAAAGCACTACCATGTACACAGTTTACTTTATTAACTTCTAGAACGGAGCTTTAAATTTTAACTTACTGCTCATACAGATTATATTTAAACAATAACATATACTTCCTTAACATGTAACACTTCAGTTTGGTTCCACATGCACTACCTACAGGAGAAAATAAATTCTTTTAAATAAAATCAATGCTTTATGCTAATAAAGTAGAAATATTAAAACGTTGGTAGATTCCTTACAAGTCAGTTTTTTATACTGAGATTTAGAATTAAAATGAGAAATATTAACACTAGATAACATCTAACCATATGACCAAGTCAAAATAAGTTACTGAAGTAACTCCAAGTTTCAAAAGTTTTATATGACAAAGTTCAATCAGTGATAAATGCTGTTGGGTTATTCAGAAATGTACAATGGAGTCATGCAAACAAGAAGGTATATGTACTAAATCAGTCATTTCAATCATATTAACAACATCAACAGATCAATGACACTTAGTGCCTGTAAAACAGTTGTTTCTCTCAGGTATCTTACAGCAGTCTCACAGCTTTCCTGCTGTCCTACTATAGCTTCTGAAAATCTTCACTCTTACAATTTCAGAGTGCAGCGGGATTGATCATTCTAAACAAATTTATATATTCTAAAAATCTATACTTAAATTATAAAAGTTTTTTAAAAAACTAGAGAAAATACTAGCCATAAAGACACCACAGATTTTAGCCTAAAGGTAAAATGCTACAACATGATTATCTTAGAAATAAATGTTATAGGCTAAAATAACCTCATTTATAGTTTACATACTGAAAGTATTAATATTATACTAACTACAGTTGTTTTAAAGACTATTTTCATTAAAATCATAGTATTGACTCAAAATAGTTACTGGAAAAAAAAATCTGGGCTCACAACCCTGCAGGACTCAGGCTGGAAATGCCTGTTACTGAGATGATCATGTGGTATAATCAATATCTATTTCTATTATGTCCTTTTCTTATTATGAGCTACAGTACAATGATTGTTTTATATATGCTGAATCAATTTTACATTCCTGTATAGATCCCACTTACTTGAAATGCATAATTGTTTTTCCTATGTTGCTGGACCAGTTTGCTAGTAGTTGCTGAAGATCTCACATCCTCTTATATTAATAAAGATTACTGTTCTGTAGTTTTCTTATGCCTCAGGTTTCATGTTACTTCTTCCATTAACATTTGGTGGAGCCAGTAAAGCTACCCGGTTTTGGGCTTTCCTCTATGGGCGGCTTTTTGGTACAAATTCAGCCTACCTGGTACTATTTAGACTTAAAATGTTTTCTTGGTTCAGGGTTGGTTGTTTTGTGTCTTTCTAGGCGTCTGACCAGTACATATAGGATATCTGTTTACTAGTTTGCAACTGTTCATTTTTTTTATTTCTATGAGATCTGGGTTATATCTCCTCTTCCACTGATTTCAGCAATATGAACCTTTTCTTGACCACGTATCTGAACAGATGATAATTCTGATTTTTTCCAAAGAACCAATTTTTGGTACAGTTAATTTTTTCCATTTTCTACTTATCTCTATCCTAATCTTTACTATTTTCTTCCTCCTACTAGCTTTGGGTTAGATTTGCTCTCTTCTATTTTCTTGAGACGAAATTTAACTCTAAATGTTATTTCAGCTGTACTTCATAATCTTCCTATGCTATGCTTTTGTTTTCATCCATCTCCAAGTATTTTCTAATTTTTTTTGTAATCTCTTTTATGACCTGTCTGTTACCAGGTAATAGATTGTTTAATTTCGTAATTTCTTTTTTTCACACCTCATGTTGTGGTTTGGATCTGGAGTATCCCCCAAAAGCCTCGTGTACCCATGGATACTGTGTAGTGTTGAAGGTGGGGCCTGGTTGAAAGGTACAGGTATCTGGGGCTTGACCTGGAGGGTCATGTGTTGATTCTACCTTTCCTCCCAGGCTTCTCAGTTCTGCCATGTTGCTGCAAGGATTTCTATCTCTGGAGCATCAGCTCTAGCTCTTCCTCTAGCAACGGCACCACCATGTGATTCTACAATTTTCCTCTTGCCAATCTGTGACTTTCTGAAACTCTAAGTTAAAATAAATTCTTCCTCCCTAAAGTTGTGGACGTTAGGTATTGAGTAACAGCAATGAAAAAGTAACAAACACACTCCCTGTGTACCCCTGGCTGGCTGTGAACTCACGCTGATTCTCCTCCTTTAGTCTCTTAGTGCTGGGATTACAGGTGTATGCCACTATGCCCAGATTATGTTGTGCTGGGAAATTGAATCCAGGGCTTGTATTTGTTAGGCAAGCGTTTTAACTGGTAAGCTACATCTCCAGCCCCCATGATACTAATATCTAATTTCACCCTACTGTGCTTGAAGAATACATTTTACAACTTCTAGATTTTAAATTTTATTGAGGTTGTATGTTACGGCTTAGAATAAACTCTATCATGAATAATGATCCATGTACACTTGAAGATACTAAATATGTTGCTATTATCAGGTGGAGTATTCTACAGATATCTGTTAGTTTTACTGTGTTTATATCTCTTGTTTTGTTGCTGATCTTTTCCTTAATTGTTTATGCACTATTGAAAATTGAGTAATAAAGTCTCCAACTACTATTGGTCAGTTGTCTAGCTCTCCTTCCAGTCCTGTCAAGTATTACCTCAGGTATTTGGGGGCTCCATTATTAGGTATAGATTTGCCTTCATCATTATAAATGTTAGTACCTCTAGTAACATTTTTAAAAATAAAGTCAATCTGTATACTTTCAAAACCATTCTGAGTGTTTTTGGTGATTTTTTAAGATAACACAACGGTGTTAACTGTTACACACACACACACACACACACACACACAGTCCAAGGCAATTCTCCATTAAAGGTGGCCAAGGCAAGCCAAAAGGTTAGATGTCCAGGAAAGATGTAGTGCTTAGTGCTTTATGCTTAGAAGTGGATAAACTGTTCACTTCTCCTCCTGATGGATTCAAGATGGATCTCATTCCATTCAACAGAATAATTTCTTTTAAAAACTCAAAATGAACTGAACAAATGAAAGATAAGTGAATTGTGGGTTTTTAAACCTGAAGATACAGTAAACATGTTCAAATAATGAGAGGGCTATCACACAAAGAATGAAAGTTTAGTATTTCTACAAAAGGCACAAGCTGAGCCAACGGATATATACATACATATATGCATGGAAGACAGCTGTGCAAAGTGTCTCGTTTATCTTAACAGCTTCTTTCTCCCACGTAATACAATCTACATTTCATCCTTTGAAAGGATACGTCAGAATCTAATACTTCTCATTAACATACCAAGTTAGATATTTATGGCAAGCCCTATAATGCCAGTAGTGGATGTACGTATTTACTGAAAAAAAAATCTAAACTTAAAAATTAGTTTACTAAGGAAATGGTTTATCTGTTCCTCAGCTATATTTCTGTATTTTATACTGATTCTCAGTAGGTTAAAAAATATTCATCAAAGAGAATGAATCATAATCCCAGCATTTCAGATACTGCCCTGAGGACAATCCTTCTTAAATGCCAAATGGATCATTAAAATTATCAACTGATCATAAAGATGAGAAATGTATGAGCTGTGGCAGGAAAGACAACTGACAAGGACTATGCTATATACAGCAATCACTAGGAAATACATATGATGACTCCAACTAATGTTAAGTGTTACAAAACAAGAATTGTTCAGCTTAATGTTTAAGGAAAAGGTACACAATAAAATGTAAAACAATATACATATGCATTTTCCTCCCATATTTAATAAGACATTCTGAGGTACTTAATCCACTCAAAAAAATGAAAATAAAAACTTTAAATTTCTGTATTTGTCAGTTCCATAATTCTGAGGGTGCCCTGGACTAAGAATGATGAATCTGCAGGAGAAAAAGCAGCAGCTTAGCAGCTCCTCTCAGGCCCATCCAAAGAGCTGTGACATAGTAAAATAAAAACTGTCTAAACACCTCAGTTCAGAGAAGAGCTCCAGGAATTAAAAGGAAGCCAATAAGAAAGTCAAAAACCCTCAGGGAAGCTGCAGAGGCTGAACACAACATGGAGAAGGGAACATGCCAGCCTGGGAAGCTACGCTGGGACACCCTAGAGTGACCAGAGGTTAGTAACAGGTGGGTAGTGCTGGCCTCCAGGAGATACAAACCTACAGGTAATGTAAACTAGAAACACTTTTGGATTTTCTCCCTGAAAGAGTCTCCCTTCAGCTCAGCAGCCTAGCTCACGAGAAGCGATTCTTGAAAGTGTCACACAAGGAACTGAGGTAAGTAAACAGAGCACTTAGGAAGAGCCTTACTTTGAACTCCTTTGGAAAACAGAAGCCACAGACTGAATATACACCAAGGACTTTGAGGATGCTCTTAATTAGTGACTGGGAGGGAGCTGCCAAAAGACAAATGAGAAAAAAGGAAGAACAGGCTGCTGACCTAAATAAAGGGAGAATAGGTGGTGGAGGGTGGAGGGCCCCTGCCCACTGGAGAAGCCAGGATAGCCTTGAGTTGTTTGCTGAGGGAGTTGGTTGTAAATGAGATGGGTGGGAGAACACACTGCACAGCCTGGTCCCCCTCATTACCTACCCTTAGCATAGAACTCAATGGGCATCTGGCTCTCTCGACCTCCACCCTCATACACGTTCAAAGAAACACCCTGATTTGGGCATTGTAGTGAAGGACCTCATGCAAGAAACCCATCCTTGTGGATTCAGACATATGAAAAGTAGAGGTGGGCATCATCAGTGAACACAGCAAAGACTGAGCAGGGAACCACAGTACGGCACAGTCAACTGACTTTCTCTCCTCTAATATGTGGTAGACAGCAGATGCCAAGTGTCAACTCTGGCTATTGCAGTTAGCAAAATTATCCTTCAGAACCGAAGAAGTAAATTTTCCACAATGAAGAAACCTAAAAGAAATTTATGACCCCTAGACCAGTGTTACAGAAAATACTTGTTAGTGGCAAGGAGACTAGCAGCACCAAAAAATCCAGAAAAGGAAAACATCAAGAGGGAAGCCTAATATAAAGAAAATACGAGAATCAACACACAAGACAGTGACAGGATTTAGTAAATATCTCACAATAATATTAGTAAATATCTAACAACAATAATAATAGTAAATATCTTTTAATAATAACTCTTGGTGTTGAAGGTCTTAACTTGCCAATTAAAAGACACAGACTGGCAGACTGGATAAAAAGAACAACAAAACAAACAAATCCACCACCTGTTGTTTGCAAGAGACACACTTCACCACAGAAAACACAAAGACTGAAGGTAAAAGGAGGGAAAATAATACTCTATGCAGCTGAAGCTTAAAAATGAGCAGGAGAAGCTATACACTATTCTCAGACACAGCAGATTTCAAGATGAAAAATCAGGACAAAGATAGACACTATATAACGCAAAAGAGAACAACCCAACAGAAAATTCACACTTATAAATATATACACACTCAATACTGGTACATCCAATTTCAAAAAGTAAAAAGTACTGGATATGAAAGATAAAACTGACCCAAATACAATTATAGTTGGGGACTTTAATATCCCACTCTCACAAGTACACAATTCAAACAGGCCAAAAATTAACAAAGAAATATCAAAGCTAAATCATACCATGTAAAAAATGGACTTAACTGATATTTACAGAGAGTTACACACAGCATTAATAGAATGCAATTTTTTTTCTCAGCAGTACACAGGAATGTTTCCAGAACAGATCAGATCCTAAGCCATATAACATGCCTAAATACAATGAAACTGAAATAATTCCCTACATACTTTCAGACCATAGTTGAATTAAAGTAGAAATTAACATCAAAAGATACTAGGGAAATTACACAAACGCATTAAGATTGAATAATAATGTATTATTGAATAAGCAATGGCTCACAGAAGAACACAGGAAAGAAATAAAAAACTTTCTAGAGTCAAAAACAAATGGAAGCATCTCATACCAGAATCTATGGGGCAAAATGAAAACGTTATTAACAGGGAAATTTATAGCTATGAATGAACATATTTTTTATAAAAAGGCAATACAAAATAATTCATCTAATAATGCATCTCAAGGTACTAGAAAAACAAGAATAATCTAAATCCAAAAGAAGCGAAAGGCAAGAAATTGTAAGGATCAGAGAAGAAATTAATAAAATAGAGATTTAAAAGCTTTGAAAGAGACAAATCAGATACTATATACTGGTAAAGTCTAAATGCACTCAATGTTGACACAGTCAATTTCATAAAACAAATACTACTGGACATGAAAGGCTGAATCAACTCCAATGCAATCATAGCATGGGGCAATGAATCAAAAAGTTGGTTCTTTGAAAGTTCAAGAGACTGGAAGGAAAGAAAAAAACCAAGTCAATGCAATTAGGAAGAAAAAACGGTGAGAAATCCTGATAGATGCTGCTGAAATTCAGATGATTATAAGAAAAACTGTTTTTAAAACATATCTCAATAAATTTGAGAACATAGACTACTTCATCAACATTAATAAATTAATAATTAATAAATTACTAGATACATAAGAGATACCAAAATTGAAGGAGATATTTTAAAACCCTGAATTGACCAATAACCAGTGATCAAATTGAGGCAGTCATAATGTCTCCACAAACGAAGAAAACCCTAGAACCTAATGTATTTACCACAGAACATTACCAGAGTTTCAGGGAGCAGCTAACGCCAACACTTCTCAAACTTATCCATGAAAATGAAAGAGAAGAAATATTGCCAAACTCCTTCCTGGAAGCTAATATCAGCGTTATGCCAAAACCAGACAAAAACCTAACTGAAAAAAACAAAAAACAAAATAAAACAGACCCCTATTGACCAATGTCCTTTATAAATAAAGATGGAAAAATCCTTAACATGATACCTACAAACAGAATGCAACAAATTACTTGAAAGATCATACACTATAACCAAGTTCTCTTCATTTGAGAGATGAAAGGCTGGTTCAACCTAAGTAGATTAAGTAATGTAATACATAAACAAAAGCAAGGACAAAAATCCTATGAGTTTTTCAATAAATGCAGAAGACGCCCTGAACAAAACCCAGCATTCATGCATGATAAAAACCTTGATGAAAATTGGTAGAGAATAGCCTGAAATTAAGCTGATAAAAGCAATTTATGACAAATCTACTGCCAATTCCAAAGTTACTAAATGGGGGAAAAACACATTTCAAAGTCAGGAACAAGACAAGAGTGTTCATTCTCACCACTCATGTCCAATATAGTATTTGAAACCTTAGAACAATCAAGCAACATAATGAAATAAAGGGGATGTCTATAGGAAAAAAGAAGTCAAACTAACCCTATTTGCAGGTGACATGATCCTTTACATAGAAGACTCCATAACCTCCACCAGAAGACACTTAAACAAACTCAACGGTATTCCTGCACACCAATAATGAAATCACTGAGAAAGAAATCAGAAAAGCTATCCAGTCATAGGAGCCTCTAAAAGAATTAAATACCTAGGAATCATCTTAAAGTGAAGTAGTGAAGAATCTGTACAATAAAGACTACAGTACTCTGAAAAAAGAAATAGGAAAAGGACATTAGAAAGTGGAAAGATTAGGCAGAATCAATACTGCTAATGGTCGTAATACCAAACTGATATAGATACTCCATGCAATTCAAATCAAAACACCAATAGCATTTTTTACAGAACCAGAGAAGGTAATCCTAAAATTTACATGGATCCTCAAGAGACCCCGAATAGCCAAAGCAATCCTAAGCAACAAGACAAAAGTAGGAGGGATCACAACCCCAAATATCAAGTTATACTACAAAACAACAATGATAAAAACCATATGGGGGCCGAAGCTGTGGAAGAACCCTTGCCTAGCAAGTGTGAGGCCTTAGGTTCTATCCCTCAGCACCATGTAATAGCTGGGGATGGTGGTGGATGCATGTAAACCCAGCAGTTGGGAGGCTCAGGCAGGAGGATTGTGATGAGTTCTAGGTGAGCCTGGGTTACACGGTGAGTTCAGAATCCACTGGGACTACAGAGTGAGACCTGTCTCAAACAAACAAATAAACAAACATGATAAGGCAGCTAGAATAGAACTGAGGATGCAAAGACAACCACAAGTCATATGATATTCTACAAAGGGGTCAAAAACATCCACTGGAGAAAAGATAGCCTCTTTAACAAATGGTACCAGGAAAACTGGTTATCCATGTGCTGAAAAATAAATCTAAATCCACATATTTTACTAAAATCCAATCAACATGCAGCAGAGACCTGGACATTAAAATGGAAACACTGAATTTGCTGGAAGATAAAAATAGGCAAAATTCGTGAAGGCATAGGCAAGATTTTCCTCACCTGAATGCCTAATGTACAAGAAATAACGCCAATATTCAACAATTGAGATTATATCAAAGCTCCTGCACAGCAAAGGAAACAATCAACAGAATGAAGAGGGAACTGAGGGAAAATGAAGAGGGATGGGGAAAATTTTTTGCCAGGTACTCTCCAGAAAGAGTAGAGCGAGGACTAATGTCTTTAGCATACACAGACTGACAAAAAATTAGTTTCCCTAAAATAACGAAATCAAAAATTGGGCAACTGAAATGAATAGCTCCCAGAAGACATACAAATGGTCAATAAACATATAAAACTATGTTCAGCATCTTTAGCTATCAGAGCAATGCAAATCAAAACAACACTGAGGTTCCATCTTTCCCAGTAAGAATGGCTAGCATGAAGAACTCAAAAACAACGATCGCTGGCAAGGCTGTAGGGAAAAAGAAACCTTTCTACGTTGTTAGTGGAACTGTAAACTGGTACAACCATTATGCAAAGCAGTATAGTGATTCCTCAAAAAAACTGACAACAGATATTCCATTTGACCTAGCTATACCTTTTAGGGGTATGTTTCTTAAAGAGCTAAAGGCATCATATAAAAGTGACACGTTTATTCATTATTGTGTCACAATTCATAATGATTAAATCTTAGAAGTAGCCAAGATGTCCATCAATAGATGAACGGATAAAGACATTGCCTTAAAGAAACATAAGTTTGAGTCATTTGTAAGAAAATGGATGTACTTTGAGACCATTCTATTTACCAAGATGGATCAGCCTCAGAAAATTAAATGTCACATAAAGTTATTCCCTCAAGATGATTCAGACACAGAAAGTTAAATGTCACACAGAAAGTTAAATGTCACATATTATCTCTGTTATGAAAAAAAGTATAAATAAGTAAAAAGCAAAATGAAGAGTGATAGCAGAAACCAGAGAGAGATTTTGTGGCGGAGAAAAGGGAATGTGGGATGAAGTGCTGAAAGGGTAGGAAGAGGAAAGGGAAGTAAAAATGAACAACATGCAATACGCATATGCACCAACTCCCAGAGTTGAATGAAATTATTATGTTTTGCAAATAAATACTAATGTAAAGAATAATTCTGTGAAAAAACAATGATAAATCACTTTTAAGAGAAAGTCATATCATTCAACCTGGTTAAATACTGCTTATTGGGGATTGGTGAAACTTGGGTAGGCTCTGAGAAGGAAAACAGCCTGTTAAAGAAAACATCCATGACATCTGCAACTGGCTTTACGGGCAGAAATATACTCATGGAAGAGTTTGTGTGCCATACTTGCTCTAATGTATCTTCCACAGTTTTCTCTACGGAAGTTCAACAAAGGCTGAAAAGTCACTGGTAGTTAAGGGACATACGCTTGAGAGACCAAGGTGAAAGCTACTCTTCTTGTTAAGTTTCTAATGTGCTCCGATGATTAACTAGATGATGTCAGAGCTTTGGTGAGAGTTTGTTTTTGCTGTTGTTTGTTTGAAACGGTCTCACTCTACAGTCCAGGCTTCTTTTGAACTCACCATGTAGCACAGGTTGGCCTTGCACATATAGAAAACCTTCTGCCTCAGCTTTCTGAGTGCTGGGATTGCAGGTGTGCACCACCATGCCTAGCTTAGGAGGCAATGGCGAATGGCCAGGTAAGTGCTTTAACCACTGAGCTATGCTCCCAGCCCTCATTAGTGAGGTTGGTTGGTCCTATAAATTCCCAGGACATCTCTGACGGGTTCTTCGTCCAACTAAACAAATTCTCCCAAGTTTAGAATTTATAGAATTTACAACCCAGAGAAATTTCCCTGCCAAGTTTTTTGTACAACTGAATAAATTCCTCTTAAGTTTAGAGTTTGTATAATTTATATTAGATAATATCCTTTCCCAAAGATTGTGTTTTTCATGTTATTATGGAGTAAAAATCTGGAGGCGAACTATACACTTGTGGTGAGATAATTCCTCCAGGAGCCTCAAGTTCCTAGTTCTTGCCCAGATCCAGCAAATTTCTGAAACCAAGGACACTTTCAGCTATCAATGCCACGGTACCTTTTCCTAGACAGAACAACTTCTCTCAAGGATCATTACTATGGTTGTTATCTAAAATGACCCCTGGTGACACAGGTTTGTAATACTAGCACTCTGGGAGGCTGGGGCAGGCCTGGACAACTTAGCAATCTGCCAGGATCCTGTCTCAAAATCAAAACTAAAAAAAAAAAAAAAAAAATTGGGCTAGGTCTGCAGCTCAGTGTGAAGATCCTCGGCTCCATCCTCAGTATCACAATGAATGAATGAATGAATAAAACTACTCTCAAAAGACTCACTGTCACTGTATTGAAGGCTGGTTGCCAGGTGATCGGCTTTTGAATGTGATTGAATCAACAGATCTCCAAGCTCCTTAGCTCATTAGTGGACTATTTCCACTAATGAGTTCTAGCTAATGGATCTATCTTCCTCTTTCCCTCCATCTTTTCTGGCTACTGTGAACTGAACAGCTTTCTTCTGTCATGTCCTCTACCATGACAGTCTGACTCACCATAGACCCAATAACAATGGAAGAATCATGGATTGAGAATCTGAAACCACAGGCCAATTGAAGCTTTCCTCCATTAAGTTGCAAAATACCTGAAATAGGTGTCTTGTCACAGGGATGAAAAGTTGAGTGACACAATTATTTTATCATTTCATTGATAATATTTTTTGAAAATTTATTGTCTACCTATTAATATCTCAAACTTAATACTTGAAATATCCAAAACACCTTACCAACTACCTACTTGATAGTGTGTAATATCGTATCTTTTTTATTTTACAATATTTCAAATACACAGGAAAGTAGAAAGTATTATGTCTATTACTTTTCAGAATTAACCGGACTCATAATGTTAACAAATGTTCAGGTATATCTTTCTCATCTTTAAGATTCTTAATATGCATGCTTCTACGTATTCATTAGCAGTGCACATTGTTTTATGAGATTTTAAGAATTGTTATTTGATAGATTATGTCAGTAGTATTATATCTTTCATATATTTTTTCTTTTTCTTTCCTTTTCTCACTCTTTTTCTTCTTTCTCTTTTTCTTTTTTCTGAGGCAGTGTATCACTCTATAGTCTAGGCTGATCCTGAAATCACTATGTAGCTCAGGCTGGCTTCAAGCTCACAGCACCCCTCCTGCCTCTGCCTCCCGCATGTTGGGATTACAGGTATGTGCTACCACGCCTACTCCATATGGTGCTGGGGAACCAAACCCAGGGCCTTCTGCTTGCTAGTCAAGTGCTCTACCCACTGAGATATGCACCCCCACCCCAACCCTCATATCTCTTTCTAACTTACCTTACTCAATATGGTAGTTTAGAGATATATCCACAGTACACATTTATATAATGGAACACCAGTAACTGGTATCTGGCATTCATGAATTCCCCCAAATCTATCCATTTCACTATTTTCATTTTTTAAAAATGATGCAATGAACAGCTCTACACATGCAGTCTTGACATACATGTTAGATTTTTCTGTTAAGAGCACTTCTACAAGTTGTATTTTAGCTATATACTTTCAGCTTTATTGAATATTATTAGATCACTCTCTAAATATGGTTGTGCTAGCAGTGTATGAGGGATTCCATTGCTTCACAATCCTTCCTATACTATAGTGTCTGGTCTCAATATTTATATCCTTACTGATGTTTCATTCACATTTACCTCCTTCCAAGCATTGTTCCATTTTCCTTTAATTCCTCAAACCTTTCACCACCATAGCAAGAGGATATTTCTGTATTCAGGCATTTTTATGGCCAAACTCTGGCTAAACATGAAATTCTTACAGTATACAATAATGTGTTAGGCAAGTTTATTACCTGTTTTATTTTTAAATACTAAACAATTTTTTTCAATTGTATAGGTAGAAAAACTATCCTATATGTTAAGTGATCAATAACATTTTTACAGATATATGCTATATGGGATACTTTACTAAAGAGTAATTAATGTTATCTTATTCGTAACAGACAGTTTGTACAAGTCATGTTGAAATCTTAGAAAAAAATTTAATTACACTTAAGTATTAAGCATCTCTGGTACTTAATTCATATATTTGTTTATAACACTGTGGACATACTCAGACATTTAATTATACATCTTTATGGCTAGAAGCTATATCTTATACTTAGTGTCTTTTATCCACCTTAACTTAGAAGTGGTGACTTTAGTAAACGTTTATAAAACTGAACATATTTTAATTCCTAAGAGAATTGAGACTTAACCATCACATGTAACCATTTTAAATCTAACGACTGGTTTGTCAATCATGATTCCTACCCATATGTGAAGCAGGCATAAGAAGATATTTATAAGACAAATTAGTTTAGAAAAATACACTGGTGGTAATAAAACATTTTCCAATCTTATTTTGAAGAAGGAATAAAATGGGGGAAATATATTACTTAAAAATAATAACTATTATTAAACAGGTGTGTAAAAGAGTTGACTTCTTTATACTCATCCAAACCAAATGTTTTCAAAATTGCCTAAGAACATGACCTTCCCAAATCCCTCACGAAAACAAAAGAACACAGAACAAAATATTAAAACTTAGATGTTCTTACCCATTATTATTAAAATTCATTTTTTTCACACAGAAGGTATGTGAATATTTCCTCCTCAATTTGTATAGTGCAAACATCCACTCTGATAGCTAAAGGAAAAACTGACAATTCTAAATGTTGGCCTGGCTGTAGAGCAACAGGCAACAATACAGTACTAGTCATGAAGTGGTAGTTTTTTTGGGCTTTTTTTTTTTTTCCCAAGGTGGGATGGGGAAATATAATCATACCCTAGAGATAGACAGCAGGTATTTGAGAAAGATGATGGCTTCCTATAGTAAGGAAAGCAGAGAAATTCATACATTTGGTATCTGAGGAAGTAAGAAAGGACTTCATCTGAGTTTGAGATGTTTGGGGTTAAGTAGAGATGACAAAAACAAAAGCAGCTGTGATGTGAGGTAACATTATAAGAATAATCTCTATGATTCATTCTGCCTCTAGGTATACAAAAGAAATTCATGCACCTATATAACTACAGGCAACTGTAAGAATGATGTTAAAGCATTATTTGCAAGAGCCCCAAACTGAAAACTACCCAAATTTCCCTCAACAGTAGAATGAAGAAATTAAGGCATAGTCATAAAATGGAATAGTAGGCAGCAACATTATGGTAAAGGCAGTAATGTAGAATCTCATACACAGGTTTAGCAGAAGAAGGTAGACACAAAGTAATGCCAATTCTTTTACATAAAATTCAAAAACAGGCAAAATTAGTCTTCAGTTCGAGGAGGAAAAAGAGCTAATACCTGGGAGGGAAGGGATACTTCTTGGAAAGAAGCTTAAGAAGGAGACTTAGTATTAGTAAAGTTCTTGTTCTGACCAGGAGCTGGTTATAAGGATTGTATTCACCTTTTTTTTTTTTTTAACAGAATTAAACAGAAATGATATGTGTACTTTTCAATGTTTACTAGTCTTAAATGTAAGCATTCTTTAAATTTTAAACAGTTTAAACAGTTAAGATAAAGTAAAATCTTCATGTCTCTAACCAATTAACCCCATTTTCCTGAGGTGGGGGAAACACTTCCATTAGCAGACTGGCATACATTTGTCCATAGCTTCTGCTTCTGTGATATTTGTGTATGTATATTTAGAACATATAGTCTTCTTTTTTAATTGCTAGAGATTTCTAAAAACTGAAAGAGTAATAAATTCATAAAATTAAAAAATTCAAACAATACAAAAGATTATATGATAATATGTATCTCCTTCCTTCTGAGGTTGGTCCATGTTTATAATTTCTTGGGGTTTTTATTATGTATAATTATGTGTGTACATTTTGCCCTAATTTCATTTTTTTAAAAAATCAAGGAAATGCATCCTAAAAAGACCTTCATGATGAGCTTGGTAGTTAAGAAGATAAACAACAAGATTTTGAATATATAATCACCATAGTTTACTAATGAAAAAGAGATGAGTTGAAAACATCTCAACTTCTATTTGTACAAACATCTGTACAATATTTGACAAAAAGTATAATACTTTATGTCAACTTAAGAACACAAAAATTTCTAAAACATCATTTTTGTACAAAGCTTCCTTTTCATTTAATTTTTCTTATTAAACAAATTTGTAATCAAATTCATTTTATGTAATTTTCAGATCCCTGTGGACAACTTTTATTTGAATGAATGTATCTGTTGTTGCTTACAACTTTTTATTTATTACTCATGTTAGGTCAAAGTTTACTTCTTACAAGTAAATGATTTCTATAAGATTCTAGGGCACAGGAGCTGGCCAGCCATAGCACCACTTATCTGAGAGTTACAAATTATATTAGTTATAAAATACCCAGGAATTAATAGAACATCAGTGTCTTTGTTGATGTATCCAAGAATCAAGATGTTTGGAGAATGGAGTTCAGGGCAGCAGGGAGGCTAGGCGCTTACTAGAGAAATCCTTCAAGAATGAAACAGCAAAGCTCAGCACAGGGTACACGTGTAAAGTCCTACCACTCTGCAAGGCTGAGGATGGGGAAATCCAAGTTAAAACCCAGCCTGAACAACTAGGTGAGACCTTGTTTCAAAATAAAAAATATAAAAGCTGAGTGCACAGCTCAGTGAAAAGGCCCTTGGTTTTTATATCTATCTATGGGTCTAGATAAATAAAACATATGTATCTCAGATTTGAACCACTAAGACTTTTTATGTCTAAGAAAAGTTAATTATACTAAAATTCAAAACGGGCATTTGATTTTCTTATAAAGTGTCACAGAAAGTGGCACGGTGTAGGTGTGTAAGAGAAACAAATCTCAACAGGAAAGAAGAGTTTAACATTTAAATTTTAGCCTTTCCAAAGCTGCTAAAAGTGAGGAATTTAATAAATATCTACTTTATTTGCCAGGCAAAGCTATCAATCAGTTAGAATAAAACTAATTTGAGTTTTGAACTCTATGATTGTGGGTTTGGATTAAAATGCTGAGGTATAAACTTTTTGTTACAAAAGTATAAGTTACTATTTTATTATTTTAATCTGAGTAATATTACTCTTAAGATCTACTAAATGTTTACAGTTCAGATTTTTAAAAATGCATATATTTACAAAGTATAACTTTTTAGCCTTAAAACTTTAATAGTGCTTATATCTAGTATTTGGTTATTCTTATGTTTAATATTTCATGATTAGTGAAAGTTATCCTCTCTTCCTGTTAAGTCAAATGTATCTCTTATGCAAAAGTATTAGGTAAAAGCTAATCTAAGCAAGGAATCTTTTAGGATTTATTTTAGGAGGTACAGAAAAGCAGAAACACCTTTACATTTCCTTGTGACACATTTTTAGTTTCCTGTGGACAAAACGCTCTGAGTATTCTCAATCTGGTTTCCAAACAAAGAGCATGCTATGCTTCAAAGACTGCCTACAAACAGAAAAGATGTGGGCCCGGGGTAGGAAGACTTAGTGACCTGTGAAGTGCTTTTTTTTTTTTTTCTTTTCCTGAAGTTCAGGAACAAAGATCTGAGTCAGATAAAAGAGAATACTTTTTTATACAACTATTCATCCAGCAGGCTTTGAACATAATTTTACACTGTATGTAAAATCATGAATTTATATAAGGTGGGACCTGATTACACTGCAGATATTTAGACACTGTGTATTCCAAAGTTTAGACATCAAAAAAAAATCTAAATGTACTTTAGAAAAACATGAGCTTCTATACAAAGAAAACCTACTCTCCAATTATTCTGCAGTTTTAATCTATTAAAACCCCATTTTGAATGATGACACTGAGAATGGTGCAGTATGAATCTCCCAAAATCTACTCTTCAATAACAACAATGAGAACCCAAGTAAAATGGTCAAATTAATTCTTGGAAAATTAATCAAAAAATTGAAACAACGCACTCAGGTGCAACAGTTAAATCCTGGTTTTGATGGTGAGCTCTGACTGTCTTCATTTACTCCATTCCTTTCTCCCTCTCCCTAGTTTCATGGCAGTCTTAGAAACCAAGAGACTTACTGTGGTTTGGATCTTGAATGTCCTCCAAAATTTCATGTAGCTGAATGTTATAGATTGTCTATGGAACCATGTGCTATTGGGAGATTGGGGCCAAGTCTGGAGGGGTGGATTACAGGCATTTAAACTGGATTATAGGTGTGTAGTGGGAGTTTACCATATCTTCCACACCTGGATCCAGGAGGGGTTGATCACTGGGAGAAGACCTGCTTCCTGACTTCTTGGAGGACTAGTCTCAACTTGCTTTGACTTGGTTTCCTGTTTGTGATGTCGTGAGAAGCTGCCTCCATCTCTGCCTCTGCTATGAAATTCCATTACTGCTGGCCACCCATGAATGGATTGTGACCTTCTGAAACTGTGAGCTACAATAAATCTTTCCTCCCCTAAATCTGTGGATGTCAGGTATTGAGTCACAGCAACAAAAAAAGTAACTAAGAAAAGACTCAAAATCACCGTGGCAGGGAAAACCAGCAGAGAAACAGCTATGAGTACTAGAGAGAACAGAATGGCTATGCAGCTCTATAAAAGTTTAACCTCCAAAGAACTGTCATTAACTAGCCTATAAGGTAGTTCCTTGGAAACCCCAGGTTACAGGTCTTTTCTTTATTTGATCTGACTTAGAGCTCCCTCACTGCAAACAACTTTATTCCTGAGGAGTATGTCTAAAACAATCCTGTGCAGCTGGTTAACTAACATTGTACTTGCCTCCTGTGTTAATAATGGGAAAATAAGCTCACAGAAAACACTGAAAAGAAAACCTGAGAAAATAAGATGTACACAGTAGTTCTGAATGGCTCCACCATGTTCGGCAAGGTGCTTTCACTTTGGCACCATGGGCCTATTTATTTGGGTGCTGTATCAGAAATCACAACCTTCTCAATCCAAATTCTCTCAGTACAAAATAATCTCATTCATTCTATGATTTTGCTACCATTAATATTCATAATTTCTCTACCTCTGGCTCAAATTAATCTTTTTCATGACATATAGATCATTATTTTATAGGGATTAAGCCCATAATATTAATAAACAATTAGGAATCTTAATACTTAACTTTGAATCCTTGCTTTTGCCTTTCAGAAGCTGTTATTTAACCTTGTAACAAGTAACAATACTTTCTTAAGTTTTAGTTTCTTTAACATGGAAATATTCAAGGAACTTCTTAGAACTTGAGTATTAAATGATGAATGTTAAATGACAGAGTATATGTAAATGGCCTGACTCAGTACATGACACATATAAGTGTTCAAATGGTAGCTGATACGATTTTTACTATCTCTACTCATAAATCCCTAAGTACCTCAAAATAAAATGAAATTCTCTCATGCTCCTTCCTTCCTCAGATCCCAAACTTACTGTTACTTCTGTTTTCTTTACTATAAGATAGTGTTTTTTCCCAAGCATTTGCCACCCCACCCTAAATTAAGATTATCCCCAATTCACTGACAACGTTTCTGGGTCAACAAAATGTGAATGGAGGTCGCCATGTAGTTCATCATAATACCTGCAACATAAAGGCTGAGTCTCAGGGAAAGATTATGTGGAAAAAGCCACAGTAACTTGTGAAGAACACAGAGTATGAGAAATATACATTTTGGTAGCGTACTGAGATCAAGAGATTGCATCCCCCCATTTTATTGATACATATAAGTGCAAAATTTGAAGTTTACAGTGATTTTGAGCATTTTGTGCACATAAATAACTTGGCAAGGTTACAAGACCTTTCTCTCTCTCCTTTTGGCCCTCCCCCTACCCACCCCTCCCCTCCAGTTCACATTATTTTCCACATTAAGTTCCAAGAAATAACTGTGATCTGGGTTTCTCATATGAGATAAACCATTTGATATTTCACTTTCTGTTTCTGACTCACTTCACTAAAGCATGATGGTCTCAAGTTGCCTCCATTTGCCTACAAAAGCCTCCAACCTATCTAACTTTATAGATGCAGAGAACTCCATTGTGTATAAATACCCATATCTTTAGCCATCAGAGAAATGTAAATTAAAACAACACTGAGGTTCCATCTAATACCAGAAAGAATGACTTCTATTAAGAACTCAAAAAACAACAAATGCTGGTGAGGTTGTGGGGAAAAAGGAACTCTTCTACACTGCTGCTGGGAATGTAAACTGGTACAACCACTATGGAAATAAGTATGGAGATTCCTCAGAAAACTGAAAGTCAACATTCCATTTGACCCAGCAATATTTCTTCTAGCTATCTTCCAAAAGAGTTAAAATCGTCATGCTACAGTGATATATGCATACTCATGTTTATAACAGCACTATTTATAATGGGCAAATCTTGGAAAAAGCCAATATGCCTGAGTTCAGACAACTGAATAAAGATATGCTATATAAACACAACGAAGTATTACTTTGCCATTAAGAATGACAAATTTGAGTCATTTGTAGAAAAATAGACACATCTTGAGACCATTATGCTAAGTGAAATGAATCAAACCCAGAAAGTTAAATCTCATTTGGTTTCTCCAATGTGAGAAAACCAAACCATAAAAAATTTAAGAGATATGGAAGAAAGTGAGAAGGTACTTTGTGGAGAGGGAAAGAAAAAGGGGGAAGGGATAAGAAAGGAAGGGGAAATGGATGTAATATGTAAATTAAAAATACAGTTGCCCCCCCCCCCCCCAAAGAAAAGAAGTTGCCTGTTACCATAAAGCAGTCTTGCTTAACTTGGATAAATAAAACTTTTCTTAGTACATGGTCTTTGCTATTTACCCAAATATTCAATTTACCCAGAAAAATTCTTATCCTCAGTTTTGCTCTATGAATTACTAGTCAATTCTATTTCCTTATATTTTTCTAACCATGCCTTAACACAACTTTAACTCAGGTTTCACTCTTATTATAATACACTGTTTCCCAGCTTTGTTCCCCCTACATATCATAAGCCACATGGAAGAGACTAGCTCTTACAGCATAGCAATTCTTAAGAGATAAAAAAGGTTTGGCCAGAGGCCTACCTCTCATTTGTAAGTCAAACAATTCCAAGTTTATAGCTCCAACCACCTTATCTAACTTTTACACACCAAGCCAGTATTTCCACTGCTCTAAATCATCACAGGGCCTGGTACCAAACAAGGAGCCTCTCCTCTACCCAAAGCTTGTGGGAGTTATTACAATCAGCCAGTCCTAGACTATTCGCTTTGCTTTTCCCTGTCTTTCCTACACTTTTTCCTAGTAAAGGTTTTCATGTAGCCTTTCTTCTACTCTTGCTTCTGTCTTTGTAATTTGCATTATAACTGCAAATATCAGCCAGAAGAAAAAAATAAAATAAACTAATAAAGCAAAGAATTCATTTTGAGACAGGGCCTTGCTCCGCAGTCCAGCTGGTCCTGAACTCACTAGGGAGCCCAGGCTGGCCTCAAACGCACAGTAATCTTCCTGCCTCAGCCTCCCGAGTGCTGGGATTACAGGTGTGTGCCAACACACCCAGTTTATGTGGTGCTGGGAAATTGAACCAAGGGACTAGTGCTCTCACCACTTTGCTATTCCCTTCATCATTTTAACTAGACTTTTATAAGACTTATCTTCCCAGAGAAAAAGATCCCGTGTCTCATATTCATATTTTATTCTTATCCTTACTTTTTGGCAGTATGTATATTTTTAAATAATTCTTTTCAAGGATGATACACAGAGTTAAAATTAAGTAAAACCTTTTGACTAGCATTTTGAGAACACAATAAGGGTTGACATTATCGTTCAACCCAGACATTGGTGATTTAGTTTCACAAAAAGAAGAACAAATATCTCATTAGTTTTATTTCATGCTGCCCTCTTTTAAAAAATATTACAATAAAAATACAAAAAGCAAAGTCATGTTATATATGTGAGAGGAGCCAAGCTGAAAAGGCTACAATAAAGGAGGGACCAAGAAGTGAAATAGTGGAGACTTTTTTTAGGGTGGTGATATAGGACATTACACGTTTGCCCAAACTCATAAAACTATTTAACACCAAGAGTGAAGCTTAACAGCGTCATACACTGTAAGATAATGTTTGAACTGCATATATGATGGTGGCCCCGTAGATTCTATCACCCCATACTCTCAGGTCCATCTTCGTTTCTTAAGTCTACTCCTTGATGGGGAAATCAGTTAAAGACAAAGACAGATGTCAAAACTGGATAAATATGCATTTTGGGGGACCATACAGACCTTACATGATATGTATCAATATTGATTCATTAGTTAAAACATGTATGTTAATAATCTTAGTAATATTAACACTAATATGTTAATAGGAGAAACTGCAGAAGAGGTAGTATACGAAAATTCTCTGTACTGTCTGTTCCATCTCTTTTTTGTGAACCTAAAACTGCTAGAACAAAATGTCTTGTAATAAAAGGGCAGAGAGGCAGGAACTCTATAATAAAAACGTTTAGTTGCTGCCAATCAAAACCAGTGACAAATGTGTATCGCTCATTCCTTAACAGCAGTACTGGTAGTGATGTTGGGAGAGATTTCCCTCAGGATAATTCATGAGCTCAAACCCCTCTGTATGCGATATGATATAGTAGAAAACATATTTATGGTATAAAATTACAAAATAATGATAGATAATTAATAGGCAACAATAAGAAGACTACAATATTTTGACCCCAAGATGTAGAACAGAAATCATCCCATACAGCATAAGAAAATGAAGAGACAACTACTATATGTGTGTGTGTGTGTGTGTGTGTGTGTGTGTGTGTATACATATGACTGATTTTTTAAATTGCATTCTTGTGTATGACATTTCCCTCTACCAGGAATTACCTTTCAGTTTGCTCTCACCTGGTATTGTGTCTTATCAGTAAGTTTAGTTAAAGAAATAACTGCACTGACTTATTGCCTTTCTAACTCTGTTACCTTTTTGTTTAGCTTCTATACATGTTATCACAGCTGTCAGTCCACTTCTTGGAGCTGTATTTTACTGTTCATCTTTTGTAACTTTAGCATGCTTGCTTCATAACTATCTTCCTAGTTTGCTCATCACTATAACCATCTCTTACTGGTTTACATCCTGACTGGCATACCTATAATTTCTTTGGCCTTTAAAGTACTTACTGAATGCTTTAATTCATATCTAACAAACATTTACTGAGCTCCTTCAGGCTCACTTCATATTCAAAGTTTTAGTTACTCTAAAAAGACATTACCTCCACTTTTTAGAAAAAATAGAAGCTTAAAAATCTGGCTTAGGTCATCCGAATCAAATCCAAATCTATCATTAAGTCCAGTGTTCCTTCCATTCGTGATTACTTTTCTCCCTGCTTGTTAAAATTTCTAGGTTTTCAGCATCTCATGAAACAATTTTATTTTATTTTATTTTGAGGTAGGGAGCCCAGGCTGGCCTCGAACACATGATAATTCTCCTGCCTCAGCCTCCTGGGTGCTAGGATTATAGGCATGCACCACCACTCCCAGGTTATGTGGTGAAGGGGAATCAAAGCCAGGCCCTTGAGCTTGCTAGGCAAGTGCTTTAACCACTGAGCTATTCCTCCAGGCCCTTATTTTATTTTTTGAGACAGGACCTTGCTCTGTAGGCCAAGCTGGTCACTATGTAGCACAGGCTGGCCTCACACTCATAGCAATCCTCCTGCTTCAGCTTCTTGAGTGCTGGGATTAAAGACATGTACCACCATGTTCAGCTAATGTGGTGCTGGGGAACTGAACTCAGGCTAGGCAAGCACTCTAATCACCGTGACAGTTCTCTAGCCCTGAAACACTTTTTTTTTAAAACCCTATCAAAAACTCTGTCTCTAAACTTCTTAGCCCACTTAATCCTATAAGTCTTACTCTAGCCATTGGCTTTTCTATTCCCAGACCCTGTCTATCTGTGCTAGTGTTAGTATATGACAGCCATGGTACCCTCAAGATTTCTAGCAAAATCTGCCAACAGAATTTCATTTTTGGAGAAAGAGAGATCTCAAGAGGGCTTTGCAGTGGTGTTTCATCTTGGTGTTATGTAGAATACATAACTATAGCAACTCTATCAATTATACTGTAACCATTTAATATGTTTTTATTCAAGAGACTATCAATAACTTGAAACCAGTGGCTGACCTGAGGTAACAAATGATAACCAAGCACACTCCCAAGAGTCTCTTTAAAGTAAATATTTGCTACATTTATAACTTTTTTGTCATAGAAAAATCTTAAGAGACTTAAATCTGACTGTTTTCATGAAAAGCAAACTACTGAAATGAAGTTGCTGCTAAAAGCTATCTGAGCACATGTGAAAATCAGGACATGACTTTTATTGTCATGTTTACAAAAAAAAAAAAGAAAAATTGAGAACTCAAGCCAATCACTGATTTTTTAGTAACAAATTTTTTAAAAGTATCCTTTTTTTGGGTAAGAAAACCATAAATGTCCATAATCGACACAAGGTCTATAAAGTAACAAAATATAACTTTTTCTTGAAAGTTTCCCAAGGAGGCACTATGAATAAGTTATAATAGGTATTCATGGAAAGTCATTATTTCCATCCTTTTCGTGTTACTTGCTAGGAAAATGAGTCAGTACAATCATATATGTATATTTTTAAAGGACTAAGTCGAAGAAACCTATCAGTTTTTCAGTTATTTATCTGCTTTTGGAAGGAAGTCTGGTGAGGAAAGAAGATGGGGAAAAAAGATGAAGCTTTATTCTTTGTAAGGTAGGTAATCATTTAATTGCATAATTGTCATAATTTAATAATTAACTGAAGAAATGATTTATAAGTCATTACTAAAGTACACGGTTAAACTTAGGTTAAAAATCTCAATGACTAGTACACTGTTTACCTAAAGGAAAACAAAACGAAAACAGAAACTAAACAGGCATACAAGAAACATGACCATCGATCAGTGAGATACTTCAGCAACATCAGAAACAGCCTCATTATTTAATTATCTTATAAAACCAGAGCAATGTGTTGGAGTTCAAAACATGAATATTGTGAAGTTGAATTCTGTGTCAAGTCTCACTTTTGAAACAAATATATGTGTACTATGCATCAAGAAATAACCATTCAGTGGCCTTACCTGTTGCGTTCCATCTGCACTTACAATAGGGGCAGACAGAAGAGAAATATCACTACTTATAATCTGAGTCGAATCCAGCAGAGGTGAATGTTCTGCCATCATCAGTGAGACATTAATATAGTGGATAACCCTCCAACTCTGAAAAACAAAAATATATAACCATCTTTGAATGTAGTCTCAAAATACATTAAAATAAGTAATTCAAGATTGACTCATTCTTTATCACAGATAGTTTTGGCAAAGGATATCCAGAACACTCTGTTGACAACTTTTTTCTAATTAACAGACCATTTAAGGAAATACATTATGATCTAACCAACTGTTTGACAAAGTAGTCAGTACAGTAAAATATATTAAAGCTGATATATCAGAAGCTGCTATTTAAATTCCATGTCTGTCTCTTTACCCCTTCCATATTCACACAATTTAATCTCAACATTGGGAAAGGCACTAAAATACAATGACCAAAGGAGACAACTTGATTACTTTTTTTCCCTAGAAGTAGGCAAGGTGATTACAAAGATCCAATTCTCCTCATCACCTATTTGCTTTTAGGCACTACATAAGAATAATTTTGATTTTTTTTCACTGATTTCTCAGACAAACCAAAATGGCAGAAAAACTTGCTCAGTATTAAGATAAGAACCCACAGGTATTAAGTTCTAGGCCCTCACATTACTTGTCACATGGTTTTACTATTCTTTTCTAACAAATACACACACACACACACACACACACACACACACACACACACCTAAATACATATATATAGGACACATGCATGTATGTATCATATATATATTAAACCAAATCACTTCAGGAATCAAAGTACATACTTTAAGATGTATGTAGGGGCAGACCCAGTACCACTCACAAGAAGACATGATATAGGCAATATTGGTCTTACTACGTACAGTGTCAACCAATAAAGTATCAGCAAACTACATTTTAAGATGTGCAAATTAAGCACAATCATAAATTTTATTATATCTATACAGAATGGGAAAACAAGCATTTTAAATGCATGCAAAAATCTACAATTTACAGGTGACGGTCAAGATGTTTAACTTTTAAGAGTAAGTTCATGTTAATTATTTTAAAAATCTTGAACATGTGCAGAAATTTACACAACTTGAAAATAAATTTCCTTTTAAATATCTAAAAGCTGCTGTAAAACTATTCAATATTCACATTTATTTTAAGATTTCATACTTAAAACCATGGTATTAAACATCCACAAAAGAGCATACCACCTAAACATATATGTATACATGTAAATCATATGTAATATTACCAATTAAAATACATCATTAAATTTAGTTGAAAAACAACTAACACATTGTTTATCTCAAGGAAAATAAAAATAATTTTAATGGTAACTAAATATATATACCAGGAATATGACCATTAATTAGTGAGACAGGCCTCCTATGGAGCGGATTTTTTAAAAAAGAAAAATGACATGAGATTTGCATACTTATAGTGGAAAGTTGAAAAGGCAAAATAAACATATGAAAATATAGCCAAACTCAACTAGTAGGAAAGAGTCAATTTTTAAAAAAATCATTATCCAGGCACTGTAGCACATACCCATAAACTCAGCACTTTGGGAGGTGGAGGCAGGAGGATCACAAGTTTGAGCTCAGCTTATGAAACTTACTGAAGACTGTGTCAAAATAAAAAACAAAAAGAGGATGTACCTCAGTGTGAAGGCCCTGGATTCAAACCTAAGTACTGAGAAAAAATATCGCATAATCTCCACACATTTACTAGAATAATAAAAATTAAAAAGACTGAAAATATAAAGTGGTAGTGAGGCTATGGAGTAATCGATGGACTTACTGAGTTGAAATAAAAACTCATAAAAATCACTTTTAAAAAGTTTTATCTACCAAAGTTGAACTAATGCACACTCCATAACCTAGTTATGATCTAGCTATTAGATTTCTAGTATGTATCAAAAAGGAATACATGCACATGCAGACCAAAAGAAGGTTGTTAGCAGCATGATTTAATGGCCTCAAAGTATGAACAAACATAACCTCCCTTGTGAACACACACTAGTTGACTCATACTGTGGACTACAGCAACAACATTAATGGATTATTGCTATACAGAATAACAAATAAATTTCACAAACACAAAATGAGTGAAAGGCATATACAGAAAAATATACTGTACAATTTTATAAAAACCTGAAATTAGATAAAATCAGTTATATTGTTAATTCCAGAACAATGGCTGCCTTTGCTAAGGAAGAAAGGGTAAGAGGCACACAGGCAGTTTCTGAGGTGCTGGTACTGTTTTATGTCTTCATCAGCAAGGCTATTACATGGTCACCATCACTGACTTAAAAAACGAGCCACACACTGATTATACATGTACTTCTCTGTGTATATTATGCCCAAGAGAATAATCCATAAAAAATTAAAATGACCACATATTCACCTTAACTGATGTAGAAAAGGCATCTGACATATTCAACGCACATTCACGAAAACAACAAATCAGGAATAGAAAGAACCTAAGATCAAGAGAAGGGCGCTTGTCCACTTTCATTGCTTCTATTCAACAAGAAATGAAGGTCAGACAGAGAAGACAGGCAAGAATAAGAAATAAAGAGCATCTAAACTGGAAAAAGTAAAATGACCTTTGCTTATAGACATTATATGTAGATGAAAGAGTCCACAAAAGTATGTTGTAATTAACAAAGTTGCAGCAAAGTTGTAGGATACAGAATCAACACACAAAAACAAGTCATGCTGCTAATATACTAACAATGAACAATCTGAAAAGAAAATAAAGAAGATTCCACTTACTATAGTACCAAGAAGTAAAAATACTTAGGTACAAATTTAGTAAAGGATATAGTGAGCCTATAAGATACTGCTGAAAGAAATTAAAGATAAAAGTAAGATAAATAGGAAGCCATTCCATGTTCCTGTTGTGAAAGATTCCATATTCTGAGGATGTTCATACTCCTCAAAATGATCTACAGATTCAATTAATGCCTATCAAAATTCCAACAGTTTTGCCAGAAATAGAAAAATTCATCCTAAAACTCACGTTATTTCAAGGGATTCTAAACAGCCAAAACAATTTTAAAAGAGAACTAAGATGAATTCATACTTCCTGATATCTAAGTGTACTAGAAAAGCACAGTAATCAAAACAGTGTGGTACTGGCGTAAAGAAAGACAGACCAATGGACTAGAGAACTCAGAAACAAACTCTCATAAATATAAGCATGATTTTTAACAGTGCCAAGATCACTCAATAGAAAAATAACAGTCTCTTCAACAAATGGTGTCTTGAAAACTTGAGATGCACATGCAAAGTAAAGTTGGACTCTTATCTTACACCACATAAAAAATCTAAGTGGATTAAAAATCTGAGCCACAACTATAAACCTCCTAGAACAAAACACAGGAGAAAATCTTCATGATCTTGGACTTTGCAGGTTCTTGGATTTCACAGCAAAAACACACACACCAAAAGCAAAAACAAAAACAAAAACAAGACAAATGAACAACATTAAGAAATTCTTAAGGCTAGAAAAATGGCCTGGTGGTTAAAGTGCTTACCTAGCAAGCGCAAGGCCCTGGATTTGATTCCCCAGCACCACATAAAGCTGGGTGTGGTGGTGCATGGCTGTAATGCCTGCACTTGCGAGGCTGAGGCAGGAGGATTGCGAACTCCAAGGCTAGCCTGGGCTACACAGTGAGTTCAGGACCAGCGTGGTCTACAGAATTTGACTCTGCTCCTCTCACCCCCACAAAAAAACTCTTGTTCATCAGAGGACACAACCAACAGGCAATCTTCACAAGGAGATAAAACAATTTCAAACTGTTTCAACTTAGGGTGCTATAATAAAACACTACATACTAAGTATTTTTTAAAACACATTAATTTCTCACAGTTCCGGAGGCAAGAAAGTTCAAAAAGATCAAGGTGCTTGCAGAGCTTGTTCTGGTAGAACCAAATAATGGTAGAATACATACATGACAGACATTCCCATTTCAAAAGGAAGAAAATAAAAAAGAAATGGGTGATGGGTCTCTGTTAAGTCCAAAAACCAACAAAGCAACTCTCATTAAACTTGAAGGCTTGAAAATAATTATCTTTAGTTCAATGCTCTGCTTTCCTAGTCCAATGGGTCACCGATCCTGTCTTCCAGATACACTGGGATACAAAAATCTCCTGTATGGCTAAACAGGGTGGCCTGTCCCTTCCATTTGGTTGAAGCTCTGCCAATCTAGCTCCCTGTCAGAGCCCTAACCATGAAACTTTGGTGAGTGGTAGCCAATCTCCTCGTTTAAATCCTTTAAAACTGAAATGGAGTCAATCTGTCCATCCAGCCCATGTACTTTGGGCCTGCAGTTGGAGTAGCAGCTCATCTTTGAAATGACTTTGGGATCCTTCTTCCTTTTCTTGTTCATATTCTTCCCTAATTCTGATTGTTTAGTCCCAGCAAGCAGTACTTCTGATGGTACAATCTCATCTCTACTCCTGTTTTATATTGAGATGGCTGATTAAGTCCATGGTTCACATCCATACGACTTTCCTATTAAATGGTCAGGCAGCCACACCCTTAGCATTCTCTTCCAAACATGCTAATTTTTGGCAATACAGACAAACTGAGAATTTTCCAAATCTTTTAAGTTGTGATACCTTCTAGAGCTTTCCAATCCTTTCTTCAATTTACTCCTTTTGTTTCACACTTAACCATAAGCAGTGAGGGGGAACCAAGTTATTCCATCAACATTTTGCCTAGAATTTGCCTTAGATATCCAATCTTGTTGTTAAAAGTTCTACTACCTTCCACAGAATACCAGAACACAAACACAATTCAGCCAAGTATTTTGCTCCTTTCTAACAAAGTTCACCTTTTATTCATTGTCCAAGAACACATTTCTCATTTCAGAGACCTCATCAGAATGGCCTTTACTATCCACGTTTCTACTAAGATGTTGTCCAAAATTAATTTCTGTCTGTAAGAGTATAAAGGCTTCCTCCCAGCTCTCCTTTTTGTAAGCTCTCTCCAGAATTCTCTTTAGCAATTCTTCACGATGATCTTAGCTTTTTCAAGCATGCACCTGAAAACTTTCACAATCTATACTCAATTTTAATGCCACTTCCCAATGTATTTAGATATTTTTTACAGTAATCCCACCATTTCTTGATACCAATTATTGTCTTACTCTGGAGCTATTGTAATAAAATACCACTGTCAGTATGGCTAAAAAAGTAGACACTCTAACAGTTCTTGTGGAGGAGTCCAAAGTCAGAGTGCCAGCACAGTCAGGTTCTTGAGGATGCTTTCCTGGCTCTCACACAGCTACCTCTTCCTTGAATTCTCATATGTACAGACTTAGAGCTCTGATCTCTTCCTCTTTCATAAAGGCACTAATCTCATCAGGGAGGCTTCCTCGTGACTTCATCCAAATCAAATCATCTCCCAAGGGCCTCACATACAAATACTATCACCCTGAGAGGTAGGGCTCAATGCATGAATTGAGAGGACACACCATTCAGTTCATAAGACCACCAGGTACACAAACAGGAACGCTTCTTTAGTCAGTCATATATAAATTTGTTCTACTTTCCTTACTCATGTATTCTGCTTATTTTTCTTTTTTAGCTTCATCATTCAGATTTCACTCATTCTATCTGAGATTGTTCTAAGGATGCTGTTATTATAATGAAAACAGCCTAGTCTTGAATCTAAGATTAATTTACTCTTAATAATCAGCTGGCCTGAGATTTGAGGGTTCAGTTTTTCTTGTTCAAAGAGCATTTAGGAAAACGCAAAGTAAGATCCTTCTTTAGATTACACCCACAACACACTGATGGATCTATTGAGAAATATGTGCATTACACCATGATACTCAATTTCTCTTTGTTTTTTGACATGTCTAAATCAAAAAACGTCAAAATTGTAGAACTCCAAGACCATATCTGAATTCATAAAACCATCATGTACTATAAAAAGCTTTTCACAGTTAGCTCTGAAATATTAAAAATATACATACAAAAATGAGGTGAATGTTGCAACAGAAATTCTATCAAGATGATGAGATTACAGTAGTAACTTTGTTTTTTCTATTTTCCAAGGAAATATACAGAGATACAGATAGTGGGAATGGCTAAAACACCTTTCTCAAATTTTTAATTTAAAAATTAAACCGTGTAGACTTGTAGGCCAACAACAGAATCATGTTTGGCTTATTAAACCATCTAATTTCCTTTCACGGAAATTTCAATAAATTCTGCTTGAAGTTGGACTTTATCCAAATCACTAATTCATCTTGTGAACTGATATTCTAAAATATATTTTTCCAAATTTAGGTTTGTGTATCATTTTCTTTGTATTTTTGCCTTCTAAGTGTGACTATATTAAATTTTTAAAAGGCATTTAAAATATCACACATAGAAGAATTTTCTGAGATTAAAGTCATGGGACTCACTGCAAAATCATCACATCTTTTCTTAACAGAAGCTTTAAACAAAAATTTTAGACTTAACAAGAACAGGCTATTATATTTTTTCCAAGGACAAATTCTTTGAATTAGCTTCTTCAATGTGAACTGTCCTTTGAAAACAAGGTTTTTAAATGTACTTAAATAGATTGTTTCACTTAAATGTAATTTATTTTGAATTTCTATATCTTAACATGAATTTTCATGAAGACAGATAATTTTCCTCTTTTATAAAAGAAATCTATATTCACAGGAAAAGCAAGAGTGGAAAAGAAGATGGCAAGGAGAGAAGCATTAATAATTTTAAGTGGCTGATATAAAACAAAAAAAAGACAACTCTTGATTATTTAAAAGACTTATTTTTAATCCAGGTTGTTTTTCTTTCTTTTCTCAGTGCCCATTTCTTTATTTCCTTGGGAAGTGGGAAAGTAATGCAAAAGAAACACAGATATAAGATTTGGTGTAAGAAAAAACTGCAAATAAGACTACTGCATTAAAAACAATGGAGTCTCAACTAAGATACAGATTGCCTTTTGACATTTAATTAGGAGACAGAAATAGTTGGAAAACATTTCCACCAGAACATTGTAATAAATAGTAGTTCGGTTCTTAGATCATGCTGAAAAAAAATAAATTCAACATATATTTTTCTTAAAATATTTTATTATGGAAAATTTTAAACATTCACCAAAATAAACATATTACAATGACCTTCCCATGTATCTATCACCCAGCTTCAACCATATCAACTCACGACCAGTTTAGTTGCACCTACATTAGCAGTCACTTCCTTCAGTCATGTATGTTGTTTTGAAACAATTCAAGAAGTTCCACAACTTTAGTATGCATCTCTGGAAGACAAGGACATTTCAAAAACAAAATAACCATAAAGCACTACCACATGTAGAAATCACTAATTCCTCAAGTTATCAAACGTAAGGTCAATTTTGGAATTGTTTTAATTTTTAAAAATTTATTTGAATTAGGATTAAATGTACACACTGCTACTGATTACCAAAACTTTCAAAACCTCTTTTAATCAAACTACTACGTCATTGTTATGGTTCCCTCAATAAAATGGTTTCAAAATCAGAAATTTTTATCTGTCTTCAAGAGATATTAACTGCTCATACATAATTGATAAACTTTTTCTTCTTGAAATATCGAGTCTATCAGTGGAGGTAACATAAGAACATTTTGAGACCTCATATTAATATATAATTTTAATTTGACCAGAAAAACTTCAAATAGCCAATTACTAAGATTAACAGTATCATGAAAGTCCTATATCCTTATTCAGAATTAGTTCATATACTAAAATTTTATTACTATCTATCATTAATGTTTTGTCTAAAAGCAAATTCTGGAACATGTTCTTACAAAAAATTTTAAAAAGAAATCATGTGAGGATCTCATATTAAATATTTCAAACCTATGGGGAAAGCTGAAATGAATAGTAAAGATTCACGTAAACCAACTTCTTTTAAGCATACACATTATTTTATCCATCTTTGTTTTTGGATACATTTCAAAAGTGCAGATATGCAAAATTCACCCCTAAACACTGCTGTGTGCTTCAATTAACTAGACTTCAATGTGTCTTAAGAGGTGAAATAGACATATGAAATGCACTAATTTTACACGTACAACCGTAAGAGGTCTTTTTGAAACAAATTCTACCACTTTAGTCTCTGAGAGGCTAAAGTAGGACCACTAGTTTGAGTTCCACCTGGGTATCTTAGATCTTACTTCAAAATAAAAGATTGAGGATATAGCTCAGGAAGAAGGTCCTGGGTCCAATTTTCTGTACCACAAAATCAACCAAGAAGTGCCAACTATGATCACTCTAAGATAATGGTTTTAAAATTTTAGCATACATTAGAATCATCTGCAGGACTTATTAAAATAAACATTACTAGGAGCCACAAATTCAACTTGCATGAAGGATTGTATAGTTCACATTTCAAATAAGTTTCAGGCTAAGTTAAGATCCTGCCTAACCCTAGGATCATTCAAATCTAAGACTAAATTAATTTTTATTTAAGTATTATTAATAATCTACAATGATGTCAAGTTATTAACAATATACACAATGTAGCTCATTCCTTTTTGATAGCAGCTTTTTCCCCCCAGATTTTCTTTTTACATTTGTGAAACATATTATATTCAAGGTGAGGAGCTAGTGCATAAACATACTGCATCATAATCATTTTTACTTCTCTTCCCCTTTCCCCACATCTCTTTTCCTTCTCACAAAATCTATCGCCCTGAATATTACCACCACTTTTATTTTGCTCTTTTACTTATTCTCATATTAGAGAAATCATATGCTCTTCAATCTTCTGTGTCTGATTCATTTCGCTAAGCATTAATGGTTTCAAGGTGCCTCCATTTCCTACAAATGACTCACATTTATCTTTCTTTACAGCAGAGTAGTACTCCACTGTGTACATATACCACATTTTTCTTTATCCATTCATCTGTTGTGGACATACTGGCTACTTCCAATATGTATAGCTCATCCTTGAAGACTGATTCCAGATGTAAATACATTCTTGACCTTCAACTAGCAGATAAAAAAAGATGATCTGTTCCCCTAAAACGTGGAATCTATAAAGAAATGGTATGAAAATAGAAGGGAGACTATGAATAGTTAAGAGGAAGGGAAGAAGTGGGAGGGAAGTACAAAGCAGTAATGGAGGGACGAATATGACCAGAATGTATTTATACACGTATGGCTAATGATGTTGAACATGTTTTCATACGCTTGTTAATTGTGTACTTACTTTTACCCATGCTACGAGGTTATTTTCTTTATTGAGGTTAATAGTTTTTTTTTAATAACCTGTATACCAGCATAATAGACAGGTGATTTGCAAAGCTTTTTCTCTCAAACTGGTGCTTTTTTTTTCTGCGACAAAGAGCAAAAGTTTAAAATTATGACAAAATTAAATTGATTAATTAATCGCATGAATGATGCTTTGGTGTTGTGTCAAGGACTCTGCCTAATTCAAGATAACAAAGTCTTGCTTCAAGAAATTTGTAGTTTTTGGCTTTAAATTCTATCTACTTGCTGAATTAAATATTGAAAAAGAATTGAAATCTCCATTGAAATGGCCTATTCGTGTACTTCTCCTTAGCTGTAGCCTATAATTTTGTCTTATTTACTTTTTCGACGCTGTGACTCAAGACCTGACACCCACAAATTTAGGAACGGAAAGGTTTACTTTAGCTCACAGTTTCGGAAGGTCACAATCTATTCAGGGGCGCCGCAACAATCAAAGTACATGGCAGTAACAGAGGTGGAGGCAGCTTCTCAAGACATCACAAACAGGAAGGCAAGTTGAGACTAGTCCCAATCCTAGTCCTCGTCTTAGTCCTCCAAGGAAGGCAGCTTATATATCCTTTCAGGTCTCCACCCAGTGACTAGCTCCTCCTGCATCTAGCTGTGGAAGGTGTGGCTACTACACACCGTTAATCCTAACTTACACACCTTTAGTCTTAACTCACACGCATTTAATCTTAACTCACACGCTTTTAATCCTAACTTAAGTGTAATCCACCCCTCCAGACTAAACCCCAATCCACCAAGCTCACATGGCTCCGTAGACAATCCATAACATTAAAATACATGAAACTTTTTGGGGACACTCCAGATCCTAACCACAACAAATTTAAAGCATTTTTGTTAAATGAGTAAAAACTTTGGATGTCATATCCTCTTAATGAATTAATCCCCTATTATTATAAGGTAAATCTCATTATTCCTGGTGATATTCTTTGCTTTACATTGTAATCTTTGATTCCAGCTTTCTTTTGAACAGTGTTATAGCAGGGAACTTCTTTTTAATCCTTTTACTTTTATGGATTTTAAGGTAAATTTCTTACAGATGTGATGGATTTTAGTCTCGATTTTAAAAGAATAGCTCAATAATCTGTCTTTTAATCATAGTGTTTGATCATTTATATGTAATGTGACTCTTGATAGGAATTTGTGTCTACATTCTTGCTGTTTTCTATTTGTTCTATGCATTCTTTGTTCCCCTCTCCTTTTCTATCTACTTTTTTTTTATTAAGCCATCTTATGTCTTCCTGACTTTACACTTAAGTTTTTGTGGTTTCACTTGAATGGTTGGTATATACTACTTGTAATATGCATCTTTTACTTATAATCTATCATTAAGTTCTACTATTTCAGGTATTAAGTATTAGAACCTTAAAATAATAAATCTGCAATTTTGGGCTTTTTGTTTTGCAATTTTCTTGTACATTTTACTTTTATATGAGTCATATAAGGTCCACACTCATTGTGATCATTTTTATGGTAAACCATCAACTGTCTTAAAAAAAAAACCTAGTAAGAAAATTCTTACATATTTACCCATGTAGTTAACATTTCTGATAACTCCTAATTCCTTGTGTAAATCAAGGTTCCCATATGGTTACCTTTCCTTCTGTCAATGGACTGCATTTAACATTTCACTCTGAGCAACACTGGAGGTGATGAACCTTTTCACCTTTTCCGTATTTGAAATCTTTATTATGTCCTTATTTTTAAAAAAGCATTTGAGGGGGTAAAGAATACAAGGTTGAAAGGTTTTTCACTTAGTGTTTTAGAGATACTGCTCTATTGTCTTCTACTTTGTTTCTGATAACATTGCTGTAAGATAAAGGTTAAGAGTTTCAGGACACGGGCCCAGTTAAAAACAAAACCCAAACTTTTATGGGCCTTACAGAAAATGGGCCAGTAATGGGACTCTGGGACTGAGCCTTTCACCTCTACGTTGCTCTGCCTACCATCCCATCCTCAGGAAGTTGCATCATGAAGAAAAGAAAAAAGCAATCTCAGGTTTATAAAGATAACACATTTTAGGGTCACTACCAACATTTTTGGCTCTTACCAATCGCAGTGCCTATCACCTATGAATGGCCATCACCCTTCCCTTTCAGAGAAGTTACTGCTTTTTATCTGCAAGTACATCTTCACTTTCTAGAGATTCACAAGTCTGAAAATTTTTACCTAAATACCCATAACTACATCAGCTTCTTAGCTACAGAGTGTACCTCATCTTTCACCTCACAAGGCCCATACTATCAGTGTGTACTTCTATGTTTCTGCCTAAAAAGTCTTTCCTGTGTCTCTTAGTCCTAAACATTCTTTTTATGAAATGGGAGTCAGTGAATTTACTCTGTGGGCAGGGTAGGTCTGAGTTCCTGAGTCTGTATAGCAAACCCACTTGGAGCCTCTCTGGTGACAATTATGATGCTCCTCCTACAGTTTCATTCATTTCTCTTTTGTTTATTCCATTTTTTGGATAATAGTTTTTGCCTAACTTAAAACATTTTTATTCCTTTATCTCTTCAAATACTTTTTCAGTTGATCTATTTCTCTTTCATTTTGGATGGTTTCTATTATTATATTGTTATGTCCACTAATCTCTTTGGCTGTGCCTGAACATACTGTCAATTCCATCCAGAGTGTCTTACCTCTGACACCATAATGTTTATCTAGAAGATAATGCTACTCAACGTGTCGATCTTTCCTTAGACTCTCTAACAGCCACAACTATTTTAATGACTAGTAATTTATCACCTGTGTCATCTTTGGGCCAATCTGAAGTGATTTTTTTTCCTAATTATGTTTTGTATTTTTTCACTTCTCTGTGGACTTGGTGACTGTGACTGAATGTCAGACATTGTGTTACTTTACTGGCTGCTAGAAGTTTTTGTACTCCTACAAATAGTCTTGAGCTTTGTTCTGAGGTAAGTGACTAGTGAACAGTTCAGTACTGTTGGATCTTGCCTACGTAGGCCTAAAATTTTAGTGTAGTGTTAATTTCTCCTCACCTCTGAAATAAAGATTCTTCAGAGTACTCTACCAAATGCTCTCTGAATGATCAGAGTTCTCTTCTGGTTAGTGAACTGCCCTGCATGAGCTTGGATACTGTTCTATACAACATTTTACTGTTCTATACAACAACATTTTAGGTGTCTCTTTTCCCAGGTATATGTAAATGTATGCATTTACCAGTCCTCTGATGAGCATCTGGGGGATGATTCTCTAAGATATTTCATGTTCATTTCCTGTGCCTATCTTTTCTCCTTGGTTCTCTCTCTTAAAACTTCGGTCACCCTGGATTTCTCTGATACTAGCTTCCTCTCCTCACATCAGGGACACTTACTTGGGTTTTTCTTCACTGTGCTCTTTGTAACTTTCTTCAGGAAGATGAACAAACATAGAACTTGCCTTTTTTTTTTCTCTTTTCGGTCTTTGATGTCTATATCTCAAGAATGTATTTTATGTATGTAGATGTATTTTATCTAGTATTTAAGTTGTTTCCGTAGAAAAATAAATCCAGTCCTCCTTATTCCATTGTATCATGGGAGTTTGCTAATATTATTTTTTAACATACTTAAATAAAAAGTACAGAGGTGAATACATTTATTTAAAAAAAACAGGAACCAAATGGCTATACTATGATCTTTAAAGTATGCTTTCATTTCTTATAATGTTTATTTGAATATTGCTTTGGCTCCATCATTGTCATCGCTCCTTTCTGGAGCATAGCAGTAGTGCTACTATTGGGTTCTACACCATTCACGGGCACTGCCTGTCACTTCCCTATGGTTGGGACAAAATATTTGACTTAGGAGAAGTTTAAAGTACAGTCTAGACTTCACCACCTGAAGCCAGGGTGTTCATGATACAACCCCTAAGCTAAAAGAAAAACACTTTTTTGCACAAATGACATACATCCTATTTCTGTGTCAGACTTGTTACTTACTACCCATTTGAATAATAAGTTTTTACTCAAATATCATACAAAAAATGAATGCAATGCTAGAGTTTTATTGGGGCCTCTATTCTGGTAGGATATTTGGTTATCATGCAACACAGACAACAATCCTACAACTTGTGGGGGAGAATATACTGCTGTCTATGGGATCTCCTCAATTGGTCTTGGTTTTTGCGGTGTCCTCAACTGGTCAGTTTCCAAGTCTGCCAGCTTTTCAGTTATAATTATTACAAGGTTTTGAATTTCTATCTTTTAGCTTTATTATTGTCATACTCGATTTGGTTTTTAGAGAAGGTCATTTGATTAATACTTTCTTATATAATGATGAATATCTGCAGTAACAGTATTTTGGCTTGTATCCTTGCTGCTGCAGTAGGTGTACATATAAACATTCCACTATGGTATATATGGTAAAATTTATTAGCCATGTTATTTATGGGCTTACATTATTTAAATAACTTACAATGTATTTCCATGGGAAATGCAATACATGTTTTTCTAATATTAAGCAGTAACTATAACCACAGTTTTGTAGTATTCTGAACCATATAACATTGTCATTTAAGGTAAAAAAATTTTAAAATATTAACTATTTCATAAGGTTTAGCCTAGTACAAAAAAGAATATATATTCACACTCCACTTACGGTAAATGACAGTTTATGTAAATTGTATGCAACAAGCTTATAATAATGTATTTATTCTATCCATCTCCAATTCCTTGTCCATTGGAAAGACAGAGGGGCTACAGTGGGTATGATGGACAGGCCTCACTGCTAAATGAACAGATGTTTCAAAAGTTATATATGTGGGAGGAGGTGAGTGTTCAGATACACTGTTATTACCTTCTTCAATTTGTATTAAACATAATTTAAATTCAGGTGATATGGCCCCTGTCCCTTCACTAGAAAGTGACTGGTTAATATTAAGTTGAAAACCTGCTTAGAACAAATTCCAAATAAATCTTGATAAAAAGCAAACCACAAAGATACTTCTAGGATGGAAACTATGAAAACAAGAAAACAAAAATGGCTTCCAAATCAAGCCCAGTCCATTAGAAGACTAACAGTACAAACACAAAAACAATTTTTTAAAGTATTATCTTCTTAAATCCTGTAAAAGTTCTAGGTAGCCAGTGTTTTCAAAGCACCTTTAGAGTGAAACAATAATTATTATCAGGGAAAACTTTATTCTCATCAACAAATATCTAATTACTGTTTTTAGGAGCACTAGTTTTAATAACTGTAAAACTGATCACTTTGCTTTTAGACTTTCAAATTCTTGGCTATGGAGAGTCAGTCATGGTGGCACATGCCTGTAAATCCAGCACTCAGAAGGCTAAGAAATGTGATTTCAAGGCAGCCTGGACTACATAACAACAGCCAATCTCAAACAAATCAAAACAAAATAAAACTTAATTATGTCCACCACAATGATTTTGGACTAAATCAGCAACTACAGGGTTTGCATTTTTGCATAAAAGCTACTGTAGTACTTTAACTTTATCATATTAAGTACTTCCTTAATTCTTTATAATTTTATAAGAAAATCAACACTTTTTTACTTTCCATGAGAATACATTTGTCTATAGAACTCATTATTTTAATAAATTTCTGAAACAAATTCTTTGTTTATCTGTAGTTGTGCCAGGGTTAAAAGCCACTGCTTTTAAATATACTCCTCTTCCCCCATTTTAATTTAAAATTTTTTTTCTCTTTGTCTTCCCATCAAGCTATTGACTTTTCACCTAACTTTAACATCAACTTCCTTAAATTATTAGTTCTAGTAATATAGTTTAGCAGTAGGTCTACTAGGTAGACCCTAGAAGCCAGGTGTCTTGCAAGTTCAGTCTCCAGCACCACAAAACAAAATAACAACAATAAAAAGTTTCCAATATCAAGGGAGTAGTCAAAATATTCAGCTACATAAAAACTAGATCCATATTTATAATTTTACTTTTTGTGACCATTGGAGAGATTATGTCAACTGGAGGCAATTAGGAACCAGCCTGGATTAGAGTGTGAGTGATTTGTGGGCCAGCAAATGAGAGAAAAACATCCACTTGGATGTGGGAGAACCATCTGGGAACCGGAATTGTATACAAGGAAGGAAGAAGAAAGAAGAAAGAGCATTATAGCTTTTTCCTCTGGGGAGAGACTGGGACTTGATGGGACTTGGCTTCCTGTTTGTGAGGATCGACCTTCATCTACATATACTTTCACTGCTGCTGGCCACCCCTGAATGAAAATGTGACCTTCTGAAACTGTGAGCTAAATTAAACATTTCCTCTTCTAAATTTGTGGATGTCAGATATTGAGTCCCAGCAATGAAAAAGTAACTAGGACATTTTTATTTATTTTTGTAGTATAGAGATCAAGCCCAAGTTCTCACAAAGCCAAGCAATCAATAAGTTACAACTCCAGCCGCACAATTATAACTTTCTTTAAAAGGAAAAGTGCTTTCTAATAGAAATTCAGAAAAGTAAAGGGTGATAAAATTACCTTGGCTGACAGATATAAAGGTTAAGACTCACTAGTATAATTCTTATTTTTTAAACCTGATTTATCATGGCTTCAGATTCGACACTACTAAAAATTGTCACTTCTAAAAGCACCAGTGACTGTAGACTCCAACTGGGAAGCTTTTGCAAGTGAAAGGGGTGCCACTAAAAATTACACAGATATAGAGAGAGACATAAATCAAACTTTCTAAGTAGAAAGTATGGTCCTAAAAGGACCCATCATAATTGCCAAAGCCAAACTCTTAAACATTTTGCTTGTATGTCTGTTACATCACAAAGGCTGTATGTGCTTATACTCAGAAATGCACACACAACATTACTTTTAAATCTTTCTCGCTTCCAAACCCAAGCTCCATTTCTACCACTAACAATTGGGCCTATGTACAGTTTCATACTTTTTCTATGCACTTAATTACATATATTGAGCAGCAATTTGTTTTTTTTCCATGTCACATATAACAGAATTTTCCTAAAGAGTACATCTGTATTTACACTTCATGGTTTTTGCAAGGTGCCTAATATTCTACATTTAAGGACACACTCTAACTTAACTATTCTAATAAACACTCAGATTACTTCCAGTTTTTCTTCATAGATTTCTTCTTTTGAAAGGTATAACCATGTAATATTAGCATTCTTTATGAACCTAAAATAGTATTTTTATATTGATACAAAGAAACGAAACTCCTAGTTCAGAAGAATGCAGTTAAAAATCAACAGGCACTGTCAAACTTTCATTCTACAAAGACGAAGCTATTTATACTGCTTAATAATTTTTTACTTTCTAGCTTGACACTATTATTAAAAGTTTTCCAGTATCTGCCAGTTTAACTAGCAAAAATTTTAAAAAGATATATTTCATTAATGTTTTAATTAAAAATTTTCAGACTACTGGAGTGGATTAAGTATCTCTCTGAAGATTTATAAGCTATCTGTATTTCTCCTATGAATTTATTGCTTACATTCTTTCCCATTTTCTACAGACTGATTTATAAGCAAATACTACATACTTTGAATATTAATCCTATTATATGTGAAATATTTTACACCAGTCTCTTGCTTGGCTTTTGAAATGAAATATGAGCTTAATGTCTCAATTGAAAAGACCCTCAACATCCAAATTTTTAAAGAAAATTATACTTCTAAAACTCTGAATTTTTTTCTTATAGATATTGGGTCCCTTTGGAACTTGGTTTTGAGAATGCCATGAAGTGAGTACCTAAATAACGTGTCTCCTCCCATTAACAGACTTCATTTTTCATCCATGGATGTTATATTTATTTTGTTTCTTTGATCCCTACTCTAAATTCTTATCCCTAAATTCTTATTACTTCAGTAGTTATGCAATCTCACAATGTTTTGATATCCGATGAGTATGATTTCCTCCTTGTTCTTACAAATTCACATGCTATTGTGTATTTTCTCAATACTTGAACCATTAATTTGATAAATTCTTTTTTTTGGGGGGGGGTGGGGGAGTCACACTGGGGATCAAGCCAAAGGCCTTTGCCTTTGCACTAAGCTACATCCCCAATCTTTTTTTTTTCTGTTTGATTTTGAGGCAAGGTCTCTCCAAGTTGCTATGGTGCCCAAACTAGGCTTAAACTTGGAATCCTCCTGCCTCTGCCACTCCATTTTTAAATCCCTATTAAATTTCTGATTAGAACTCCAAACACTTCATAAATTTAACTTGGTAATAAATGCCAGTTCTTGATACATAAGAAAACTATTACATTTACCGCGTCACCACTCACTTAGTGAAAGTTGGTGTGTTCCTCAAATAACTTTCAGTTGATGTCTTGTAAATAATAATGTTGATATATTCCTCCTCTATTATTTCAGGGTTGTTTCTCCACCATTATTTGCAGATTAATCATTTCTCTTTTTTTAACATGCTATCTAAGATTTCTGGATGAATGTTATGTTCCTATCTTTTAAGTGAAGTGTTTCTTTTATTTCACTATCATTAACATCCTATACAGATTTTTCTTTTCCTGAGACAGAGTCTTGCTCTATAGTCCAAGCTGGTCCTGAACTCATTGTGTAGCGCAGGCTAGCCTTGGACTCATGACAATCCTCTTGCCTCAGCCTCCTGATTGCTGACATAAGTGGCATCTATACAGGTTTCTGATAGAGAATCTTTATAATGTTATTTCCTGTTGAGTAAGAGCTGTTGAGAGTGATAAAGGAATTTTGAAAATTAGTTTTTTAGCAATAAAGAGATGGTTTCCCCTTAAATCTATTAATATATATTGTATTACATTAACACATTCCCTAGTATTTAATCACTATATTCCTGGGATTCAAAATATTACAAGTAATATGAGCTAACAACTAAAAGCCCAGGTCAAAATCAGAACACTTGGGTTCAAAACCCGGAGCTTTCACTAATCAGTGGTATGATCATTATTCTATCCATCTTCCCTTTAGTTTTTCTTTTTTAAATTAGTGATAATAGTTACCTACCTTAGTTATTTTCATGATTAAACTGATACATGTAACTTGTTAGGAACCCAGAACACAGAGTGTTTAATACATATTAATCGTATTATTTACTGAGTACCATGTATTTGCTAAGCATAAATAGTATTACAAGGTTCATCAAACTAAGGTTTGTGGGTCAAATTAAGCCTGCTGCTTGTTTTTGTAAATGAATTCACAACCATTGTTTATAATTCACCCATGGCAACTTTTGTGCTTCTATGTCTCAGCTTAGGGGTTTGTAACAGAGGCCATATGACTCACAATACCTGAAAACATTTACATTTTAATCGTCTGCTTAAGAACTGTCAATTCCAGTAAATGCTCAAGCCTAAGGAGTTCATCATAGTCCAACAGCTGACAAATGCACGCACGCGCGCACACACACGCGCGCGCACACACACACACACACACACACACACACACACACACTACAGTAAGATATACAGAATTACGATGTTCTGTTAAGACCCTAGGTTCAATTCTCAGCACCAAGAGAAAGATATAAAAGTATTCTATTTACTTTTAGTTATTTAAAAATTTTTATTTGTATGTCTTTATCTCTCATTATAGTTTGCTAATTCCTAGAGTGAATGGAATATGACACTCATGTAATACACATGTTCTAATCTAGGACATTTTAAGCTGTCAAAAACAATAGGTAAATATGAAAATAAGAACAGGATAACTTGGTGATAATACACATATCAGTTAAAATGCTACATATAATACCTATAGTAACCATCTGTCATATTGAATGGGTTCTTTTAATTCTTAATACAGTCTATTCTTAGAGACAGGTATATTATTATTCCACTGTTACGCAGAAACCAAGGCTCATAGGAGTAAAGTGCATGATTATACACCGCTAACTTTTTAAAAAGTGAACAACAAATAAAACAAATCTACATTTCTGGTTAATTAAAAACATGCTGTTTACATATTACAAAATTGGGAAGTGGTGGGAAATGCATTCAGGAAATAAACAGAGATCAATCTCTGAGAGGACAAATCCTATTTGATGCAACAGAAACTGTGGTCTGATCTTAACTTCAAAACCTGAATAATAATTTGAATAGATTTATTTTTTAAAAAATATTAGTTTGAAAGCAACCCAAAAGACTGGTTTGAGGAACAGCTGCTTCTATGTTTACCCAAAAGCTATTCTATCTCACACAGGCAGATTTCAGTAAGGGTCAAGTAACAGACAAAATATGCACTAAGTTAGCATACTATGATATTCAAAGAATAATGATCTGAAGTATTGGGTTATCGGAAAAGTCATGATATACATTTTTGCAAAAAATAATGCTAATTAATTTTTGGAAGTACTAGATTCAGTTTCTTCTATGTCATTCCTATGTCATTTGATGGCTGACAGTTCTAGCTTCAGAAAAATAAGTGATTTGGTTGAGTTCTGGAGATTTTACAACTTGAAGATGATAGACCAAACTGTACATTTTTGCCGTAACTTACTGTTTTACTTCCATTCAGAGACAAATGCATGTGAAGCTTATGAAAAGTTGCACAAAGTGCCAATGCTTTACAAGTACATCAGTGCTAGTGATGGGTTACAAAATTCCATGCTATTCATTTTGATCTCAATAACGCTCCTTGGTCAGGGAGGCACACACAGGTTTATGATGACAAAAATAAAGGCATCGATCAAGTCAAACCCTGGTTATAGGACACAAGAGACTGTGGAAACACTGAATATCTATCATTCAAGCATTCACAACCACTTGAAGAAGCTAGGATATACAAACAAGCTTGATATTTGGGTTCCTCATAACTCAAAGTTCATTTTACAGTGTATATCAGTGTGTAATATACTCATTAAATGTATGGAAAATGGCTTTTTTTTGAAGTGATGATAACCAGTGATGAGAAGTGGATGGTATAAAACAATGTGGTGTACACATGGTCTTCATCCTGATGTGATAATTCATCTAAACATCACTGGAAGATTATGTTCTTAGTGTGGCATAATTTAAAAGTGTCATGTTTTTTGAGCTCCTACTAAGGAACCAATTCAGCAATTAAGATAGTTTGAGCAAATCCATTATCCAGAAACATCCAGAGCTCATTAAACATCAAGAAGTTCTGTTTCATCATGACAATTGAAGACCACACACAAGTTTGATCACCTGTCGAAACTCACTGGAGCCTGGATGGGATGTGCTGCCACACCCACCATAGCTGCACTGTCAGACTTATACTTATTTGACTCTCTTCAAGATACCTTGTGTAGTATAATGTTCAATTCAGATAAGGATGTCCATCAGCTTCTTGTTCAGTTTTTCATGGATAAAGACAAACTCTTCTATGAATGACAAATTATGAAGTGCACTGAAAAATGGCAAAAGTTTATAGAACAAAACATGCAATATATTATTAATGGATCTTTGTTCTTTATATAAATGACTTTTGAAAAACATAGAAAAAGTATGTCATTACTTATCCAACAGCCCCAATCGAAGTAACTGATTCCTACAAAAAATATTTTTCATACACTAAAATGTAGAGAAAAAGATACATCACAAAGGAAAATATTACATGAGAAAAAAATCAAGTATTAAGAATAATAATATATTGAGAATGGCTATTTTAAGAAAGTAAAAAAATCAAAATAATATAAACATAAAATCATAAAATATAAATTATTACTTTTCTTGTTAAGCAAATCTTCAAAGTGATTTTGAACTAAATGAAATGATTATAACTTCAAGCTAGATCTCAATCAAAGTATTATTGTATATGACATCTATTTCTTTTTGTTGCTGTTGTTTTTTGGTACTGGGAATCAAGCCAGAGCTTTCACACAGAGCTACATTTCCAGTCAATTTTTATTTTTGAGTTTTAGACAAGGTCTTGCTAAGTCACTAAGTGGACCAGGCTGGGCTTAAACTTGTGATCCTTCTGTTTCAGCCAGAGTTCTGAGATTATAGGCCTTTACCACATCTATTTGCTGCAATATTGAGAAAAACTAAATGCATAATCCATCACTGGTGCTATAGACAATGATAAAATCTTGTAACTTAAAGAAAGCATTCTGTTGTGCTATGCATATGAAAACGTAGGTTCTGAATAAACAGAAAACAAAACATTTTTCAACATTAATAAAAGTAGTTAATATACATGACCTATCAAATTTATAATTTTTACATCTAGGTTTATTACAAAGTATATATCATATTTTGTATAGCAACCAGTAAATTAAATCTTATGAAGAGAAGAGAGAAATCAAGCAAAAATATATTTTCATGTGTAAAATGAGGGTATCACCACATAGCTGGCAAGTTTGTGCAGGATTTTAACAATAACCAAGTATAAGCCCAGAAACCCAATAAAACCTCAATGAATGGATGGCACTCATTATTTTAGATACAGAAATTGTCTCCCACTTGGAAAAGAAAACACAAGGAATTCGCTTTTGCACATTTATGCCTCACTTTGGAAATAGCAGTGGTTGTAGGGAATGGAAGACCAGTATTCCCTTGCAAAAAGGGGCAGGGTCATATTGGATATGGACTGTACCCAAAGACAACTAAAAATTAAAGTTGTATGTGTTCTCTTTGCCAAAAAAGGAGTCAAACCTTCTGAGTAAACTAAATGTATAATGGATGCACAGTTATGTTTACAGAACTTCGGAGGATAAAATCTGTATTTATTGTCTATTAAAAAGAAAAGACTCCACATGGCTGGGTCTGTAGCTTGGTAGAATGCTATCTACCATACCATAGTGAGGCCCTGGGTTCAATCTCCACTACTGAAAAAAAAAAATGGTTAAAACACCAGGGTTCCACTGCTTCTAGTCTAGTACAGTAGAATCAGAGTAAGTACTAACATGATATTTTAAAGTTGTCATGGTATACATCTCTTTTCAATACATGAAAATAAACCTGAAACCATGTGGCTAATGAACAATGGAGGTGGAACTAAAATTTCTATGTGAATGACCATCATGGCACTTTGTTTGCTACTCAAGAAATAAAAAAATAGAAAGGTAAAGCTGTTTAAAGCAGCAACAGAAGTTACAGGGAGGAGAGGGAATAACTTACTCATTTCTTTTTAGAGCAAATTATGAAGAGTCAAAATTTTATCAGCAACTTACGAAGGCTGAAACTTAGTTCAAAAGGTTATTGCCTTCCAATTTAAGACAGTAAACACACAGGATGAAAAATGATAGTATAATAATAAAAGTAGAGAAGTTAAACTTAAATTCTGTAGTTTTGCTGGGTTTCAATACTTTTAACAGGAAAAAGAAACACTACCGATTCTATTCAGGTAGCTCTCCATCTCAACATCTTTATTTCTTCCAGCACCTAGTACCCTGATACAGAGACCTATGTGCTAATGCCTTCTGACAAAAGACTGCTCTGCTCTTATGCTACATTACTGATCTCCTGATACCACAATATACAGACTAACACTAGCAAACTGATTCACGCAGCTATAACCTGAGTTACCACTATTCACCTGGTAAAGGTACATGAAGCACAGTGGGCTGAGGGAAATAGTATCACCTTAAAATATACTCTGTAAATCTGGAAATGTAAAAGAACTGTTGCATGTAAATAAATTTTCAAAATAACTGATACTTATACTTTAAATGACCACAATTTATCTTAAAATAATCTTAATGGAAATATTTTAAGGACATTTCTAGTCTTTCCCTGCCTTTATCTGCTCTATATAATCTTTTCTTGATGATTCAAGCTTATCCATGTAAATATCAATTACTAGGCTGTTTCCTAACAGAGTGACTCTTCTCAGAGTTACTGCATGATTTCCAACTCTGTCTTTCTCTAAGTCATCCCACACTACTTTTATAAGCTAGGCTCCCTACTGCCTTCTCCTTTTTGTGATTTACAGGCTACTAGCACCCTAGCCAAGTTTCTAACATGCCAGCTGTAGTTAAAGAATAAAAAAAGTAAACCTAGCAAAGCCAGTTAATGTATTTAAGGTATATAAGTTGTAAATTAAGTCACTCTGTAACTATTGTTGCTGCTATTAAGGTCTGGCTTAAAGGCTTTCCTTCTTTCACTTCCTAGTTCTGAGAATGACTCCTGGCTCTTGCTAGAAGTCTGGCCACAAAACAATTACAGTAGTACTTATTCCAGCATATTTTCTTTACTTTCAATATACTATAAGGAAAAAAAATATGAAAATGATAGTCATAAAACACACCGTTAAGACAAAATGATATGAAGACTCTTCACAGTGTGTTCTATGTGGGCAGTTACCTAGCCAATTATTAGCTAAAACTCAGCAAATTAGGCATGATGGCCAAAGCCAGCCCATGGCTTATTTTTGTTTGGCCCTTGAGGTAAGAATGATTTTCACATTTTATAAAGACTGCAAAAAAAGGTAGCAAACAAAAATATTTATCAAAACTATAAAGAGTTTGAGAAGTCTGAAGTATTATCCAGCCCTCTACAGAGAAGGTTTGCTGACCCTTGATGTAAGCTACATAAACTCATCATAAGCAGCCCAGTATCCTGAAAGCTGAAGCTATAAATATGTCAAAGTAAATGCATACATAATTCTTTTCAGTGATGGGTTCCTAATGAAAGAGCCAAAATGTTTCTCATCCTGTCTTATTCTTCTGACCACATACTAAGAGTTTGCTAAAATCTCTACCTAACCTTGTTTTCTCCTAATACTTATCCTTGGGTGCTTTAGCCTGGTATCCTTGCTATGAACCACTTCCAACTATGCCTGACAATCTTCTTTGGAATAATTTCCCCTTTCACATACAAAAATTTTCTAATTTTCAAGTACGACTTTTCTTCAAATACCAGGAATGTTCTAGCCTATGCTTTAAACTACAAGAGAAGCCACATACATTAATAATACTATCATACACACTGTTTGAAAGTGATCTTCTGTATTAGTGTAGTATCCTCAAATAGTTTCTTAACTAAAGAAAAACCTCAGGCTGCTTTGTATCACCATTTTGATAACATCTCATCTTCCTCTGAGCAACTCTTTTCTCAAGTGCACTCCTCTATCTTGAACAACAACAACAAAAAAAAATAGCCTGAGGACAGGTAATGGGTTATAAGTGACTGGAAACATCAAAAAATGACACTCATAAAAGAACCTGATGGAAGACCAGGGGCTACACTGCAAGCTTAGAATGTATATATTAAAGATAAAACCACAATAGTAAAAGGATAGAGGGTTAAGGATCAAGACCTAAGAGGAGACCACTGAATAAGAACCTGAAATAAAAAAGAACAAAGTATTAAGAAAATTATAAAAGCACACGTAAAAGAACATGTGAAAGAACAGAATGTGCCTTTCAACCTTACTGGCACTCACTTCCTTTTAAAAAGTGGCTTTTGACACTGAAACACACAAGAACCTTATTTCTTATTTTGTAATGTGATAAATTAAATTAGTAAAAGCTTCAATAGGATACAAATGCCCAATATTCTTAATCTTTGTATTTATAATACTGTTAAGTTTATCTGAAGTCTGCTACAGATTGGTAAACAAATGAATGACTCATCTTTGGATTACTTAGCTAATAAAACTAGAAACCACATGCATATCCCTACATTACTCTCAAGAATATAATCTAGACTCATTTTCACAAACAAAAAGCATCAAGAATGTTTTGTTTTAAAAACAAAACTTGTTCTGATTATTTATCAAATTACATATTGAAACTGTAGGCAAAATATAAGGTGCAAAGCCTTGTATAAACATAAAAATACAAATTTTTAGAACAAGCATAAATATTACCTTTTAAGTCTGAACTAAAAATGAACAAATTACAAATTAGGTGCTCTTTACCTAAGTAAAGACAAAAGACAATGAGTATTAATAATGCATTCCTTTTTTCTGGGTCTTATAGAATCTCTCAGCTCTAAACAATGCCTGGCTAGTCAGGAAAGAGGAAGAATTTTTTTTTATTTATTTGTGATAAAACAAGCTCAACAATGTATTATAGAAATTTAACAAGTTAAAAGGAATTATTAAATGCATGGTAAAATCAGCTCTCAATTACTCAGAGGAAGTGATGACACAGATGGCAACAAATAATTTTTCAATGTATTAATTTAGGAAAAGGAAATTAACCTATTATTTATGCTGGACTGAGGCCTGTTGATTTCAAGTTTATTTTTCCTGAACATTCAATGACTTAAGAGGATTCAGATGAAAATGAAAAAGAGAGCCAATACAAACGCATACAGGTGGCTAAAAGTAGCCTGCCTGGGAAAAAATTTTCCACTTAACCTACACATAAGCTGAGGTGATCTATGAAGGAAATGTAATCATACTTAATGTGATAGGGATAACATTTTTAAATATAAAATTTTTAACGTGATTTATTTCTGTCGTCATCTTTTCTTCCCGTTAATGGGTCTTATTAGTGATAGCAAGAACTGCTAGTAGGCTAAAACACTAAAAACAAAGTTGTAAGTTATATTTTATGAAAGATGTGTTTAAAATCTCTATCGCTTTTAGCCCCACCATCTGTTTCAATGGACACTTTATCTTATTTGAAAAATTAATTAAAACAAATAACAAGAAGACAGAGGGCTTAAACATTTTTAGGTGATGTAAGACGACAAGGAACAGAGATTGAGGAAATAAACAAAACTCAGTATTTATCTAAACCCAAGATCAGAGCCACAAAACTTAACTTGTTTTCTGCCTAACATATGGCTCAAGCTCTCGAGCGGCATATGGTTTGTACTGGTGCTGGTAAGAGCACGGTAATAACATATTACAGAAAGAGTTCAACTGCTATTTCACTCTTATAATACAGAAACATATACAAACTTTGGTATCAAGAAGTAAAAACACAGACTACAGTAAAAGGCAAAATAATTATGTGGCTGTTTCGAAAGCCCAAACTGAACACTCAATGACGACTGCACTGTAAAAAGCAAGCTAAGATCTGGTGAGCCTACTGTTTTTAGTTAATAGATGGTTAACAGACTCTACAAAGGTACTCTTACATAAAATCTCACAAAAGAAAATCTCTGATTCACAATCCATAGCTCCCCAGCAAGCGCGAACCCCCTCTCAATATCCCAAGGCTTTTTTACGCAGACAATTTAGAACGATTAACGACTAGGCTCCTTCAAACTACCACTCTTCACTGCTCGCAAACTGACATCGAAAATACTTAATTTTCCTTTACCTAACGCATGACGTCTTTTCAAAGCCGTGTCAAAAGTTCCAAGATCCTGATTGCTAAAGACGCGAGGATAGCAGCCTCCAGTCCAGCTCCCGGCCGAACAGGTGGTTCACTCACCTGCGGAGAAGCACCGCCAGCTAATGGCAGAATCTCCACAAGACAGAACGGCACAGGGCGGGTTTTCGAGGTTTTAACCCCAAGCTGGGCGGCGGAAACTCTTCAGTAAAGCGGTAAGTTCGGCGCAGCGCGGCGGCCAAAGCCCGAGTCACCGCCTGCGCGGCGATCGTCCCCCGCGGGCTGCGCACCGCCCGGCCCGGCAGCGGCGCGGTCGGCCGGGGAGCCGGGCGGGGACGGGAGGGGTGGTGGCCGCGCCCCCGCCGCGCCCGGGCGCGCGCGTGCCGGCCGGCCGGGGCCGGCAGGTGCGGGCGAGCCGACGGCGCGCGTCCCCGGCCCCGCCGCGCCCCGGCGAGCGGCGGAGCGGCCCCCCGACGGCCGAGCCCGCCGGAGCCCGGCCCGGAGCCCGGCCCGGAGCCCGGCCCAGCGGCGTCGCGGCAGCCGCGGCGGGCGGGACGGCTGCGTGCCCGCGTCCGCGGCGCAGCGCCCGAGCCCTCACCTCCGCGTGTGGCCGCTCCGCGGGCGCGGCAGGCGGCTCCCGAGCCTCTCCGGCCGCTGGCCGCCCTCCGCCCACCGCCGCAGCACAGCCCGCGCTCGGGGGCCGCCGCGGCCGGGCGAGCCGACCGTTCGGGTTGTTTCCCAGCAGAGCCGGCGCCGCCTCAGCCCCGCTCCTCGCTCCCTCTCCGCGCAGGTCCCGCTTTCTGTTTCACCCGTGGGACCACAAACGCCGCCGCCGCCATGCTTACTACGGAGCCGGGAGGAGGAGCCCGCGCCGGCGCGCCGAGTGCGGCTGCGCGGGCCCCGCCGACGGCGCCCCCGGCCGGCCTGGCCCCGCCGCGCCGCCGTGTCCCCGCGCTGTCCCCCGCGCGTGCGGGCCGCGCCCCGGGCCCCCGCGTCCCCGGGCCGGGTTCCGGCCGCGCGCAGCCCCCGTGGCGGCGGGGGTTCGAGCCCCCTTCGGAACTGCCTCGGCGCCCCGGGGCCGTCCGCTCCAGGCTCCGTCCGCATGTTACACGCTGGCCCGCGTCCGCCCTGGTCCCCGAGGACCGTGAGGCCCCACACAGGCACAGCCCGGAGTCTCGGTGGCAGCCGGATATGTTTAGAGATTTGCTTCCGTTGAAAACGTGGGGGTTCGTTTCTTGGTCCCTTAATCAGCCCGTTTTCCTGGAAACCCCTTACCTTATTTTTTTCCAACGGCACGGAGACCGCAGGGAGCGCGGCGGCGACGGCCGGGGACTGCCGGCAGTGAGGGCGCCGCGCTCATCCCGAGGGCGGGCGGGCGCGCGCCTCGCCTGTTCCCACCCGAAAGTTTGGGGAGGGGGTCGGTGTTGCTACCTGGAGACCTGTTCCAGGATTATCCTGTCAAACATGGTGACAGTGTCACGAGGCTCCACCTCTGGCTTTATTTTATTTATTACGCAGCCTTTTCAAATGACAATATTTTGAAATTTCTTTTTGCAGAAATCGCTACAAAATGAACGTGTTTTCTACATCCTTAAAGAATACAGTGGTCAATAAAATCCTTTATTGGTGTCTAACCATGAAATGTGATATCCTGGCATGCCAGGGAAGTCCTGCCATTCAGGTGGATGGAATCCCTGCTTTGGTGCTTTTTTTCTCTTTTGGAATAGTCTCGTCACCTTTTAGAATATCTGTCAGTTCTCCTCATCTCCTCCTCTGTCTGTGTACACTTTGATCCTTTCGTTCTTTCCACTTTACTGTTTATTTTTTACTCCTTTTTTTCTTTGCGGCTTTTCTCTGTGGTTCCGTGTGATGACTGGCACTTCCACCGCCAGCTGATGAGGGGTACCTTTTCTTCCCGTTGGTAAAAACGACAGTGACTCAGTATCTTGAGATATTTTCATTGCTCTTCATTATCAAAAGTTTTTGTCCTGTGAGAGAAGTTTCTATTTCTTAACTTCCATACTTGGCCTTCTTCCAGACAAAATTGCTGGAAAGCCAATCTTGGAATAACTGAAGTATAACTATAGTATTTTAAAATATGAAGATTTTGTTAAATGCAAAAAAAAAAAGATTTATCACAGCATGGTGAGTTGGGTGGCTTTTCCATGTTGCTACTCAGCTGTGCTTGGTCTAAGCTGAACTAGGGATTTTCAAACTTAACTGTAACCTAGTAATTTTCAAAGCTTCCTACTTGCTAGCTTTAAAAAAAAAAAAAGCAGAATCTTACAATTTAACCCTCAAGATTGTGATATTTTGACTCACAGGGGAGGTCAAGAAATAGCATTAACAATAAACAATATTTTAAAGAGTACGTTTGGAATATCATTAGTCATGGTTAATCCCATATTGAATTCACAACCTTATTACTTAATACTTCTGATAAGCATTTTATTCATACCTACAAGGCAGAAAAAGAACAAACAGCTACTTTGAAAGAGAGTAAGATATACAGTTGAAGAATGTCATTGAGATAGACCTGAAGCTTGTGAAATCATGTGCAATACTTCAGATTTGAGAAAGACTGGGGAATTTATGAAGAAAATAAAAGACAGGCACGAATGACCCTGGCCTGGGTCCTTGGGTAAGTTCTCTGGGAAGACAGAGTGGGACAAGAATTTGTGCTGGCTTTGAGCAAGTCACTTCTCATTGCTTCATTTTTCCTACCAATAAAAAAGGGACATTTCCTACGCTTATCTTTTCTGAGCTCTCAACAATACTTAATACTTTGATCATTGTACCTCCTGAAAGATTTCTTATTTGATACCACATTTTCATAGTTTTCCGCCTACTTTTCTGGGCACTACTTTTTTCAAATTTCTTTGCAGATTCCTGTTCCTGTCCCTACCTCTTAAATGTAAACGAATCCCAACATTCATTTTGCATATGTTTTCTTCATAATCCCATGGCCACACAATTTCACCCGCACCCAAGGCTTTAATAATCATTTGTATGCCTCCTCTCGCTGCCTCTTTCCCATACATTTCAAGTGTTTTACTACAGGTCTACTTAATGCCTCAGAATTATAAGTTCCGACCAAATTCATGAACTGTTTTTCTTTTCTTTTTCCTTCATCTGTTCTTTTTCCAGTCGAACATCTAGTGGTAATCCCTAGTGTTTCCTTCATCTTTATTCCCCACATTTGTAGCTGTGTCAACTCCTAAAATTTTTATCATCTCCAGAATGTCTCGAAGAAGAGATAGCAAGTAGAAAGTTCACTTGTTTTTAATCACCACCAATCTAATTTGATCTTACTGCATATAATCTGCACCTCTCTATTTATTTTCCACTTTCAACCAAAACAATCTTTCAAAATGCAAATAGAGTTATGCCACTTTTTACATAAAACCTCTAACAGCTTATCAATTTTCTAGAATAAGAGGTCTTAACATGGCCTACAAGAAAATGGAGTCTGGCCCTCCTTCTCCTGTTTCTTTTTCTTTTGTGATACTGAGAATTGAACCCAGAGCCTTAGCACACTGAGCTATATCTCCAGCCTATTTTTTATTTTTATTTTGAGACAGGTTCTTAGTAAGTTTTTTATTAGCCCAACATGGGTCAAACTTGAAATACTCATGCCTCAGCCTCTCAGAGTGTCAGAATTACTGGCTTGTACTACCAGGCTTGCTCTCAATAGTGAAATCCTCTACACGAGCAATGCAGAAATGTGTTGGGAGACCATTTCTTGGGACTCCTGTAACTTTATGTTTCATGTTACAGGGTTTAGTTCTGGACTATCTTTTCAAGGATGTTTGTTTAGTAAACAACTTTGGAAAATAGACATAGTGTCCCCCCACCAAAGCAGAGGATGCATTTGTTTATTATCCATTATAATAAATATGACATCTCCTCTAGATTCAAGATTCAGAAAGCCCCTTTGTAAAAGATTGGGAGCTTCCAAAGCTTATGTTTCCTTGGCTGTGATGTAAATGTCATGTTGCCTTGTGTGGGACTTGGATGCAGGAAGACCGACTGAAGACAACACTGGTGCTTCGTGCTCTGCTATGAGTAGTGCAGCCCGTTAACACGAAAGGGCCATGTCGTCTGCCAGCATCCATAAAACTGTGGCAGATTAATAGCTTGCAAGGTGGACAAAAGTCTCAGACTCTTCACAGTTGACAAGGTATGGTGGGCTGAAGAGAAGAAAGGGAATGAAAATGCCAAGCAGTGGCTTATAAAATGTCTTTTATAAGTTTGGAGGAAAAGCAATGAGGTGGTGAAGAGGGGAGACAACAATATATCGGCATGGGAGGGTAGTGCTAACTGAATTCTCTGAGCAAAGCTGGCAGTCCTAACTAAACAGTGCAACAGAGCCTAACGGAGCATAGTTGTCATTACCCTACTCCTCAGGAGCATGTCTGGAAGAGAAAGGTGTACTAGTTAAAGCAGACAACGCTTTGGCTTGTCTCTGAGCAGTGCAGTGTAGTGTGGGAGAGGAGAGACTGGTTTTGGAATCTGGGCTTGAATCCCAGCTCTGTTGTTGACTGATTAATCTTACGCCATATTCTGTAAACTTTTTGAATCTTATCTGTGTACTAAAGATAAAATATCTACTTTACAACATTAAAAAGCATAGTGCATAGAAGTACCTGTTATATGCCTTAATGGCTAATAAATAGGTGCTAGCTATGTGATTAGGATAGCTTGACTGAATGTGATTGGTTGAAGATAGGGCAGTCCAGAATCATCTTCTATCTTGCCAGGGATGCTTGCAAGGGACTCGGGTCTATGGCTATAGCACCCTGAACACGCCCAAGCTCATCTGATAAGGACTTGGCTAGAGGCAGCTCTTGCTCCAAATTACACTACTGTCATCTCCATCCGTCACGGTGCCTCTTCACAGATAGAACAGCTTCTTCCCTCACAACAGAGGAAAGGCTCTGAATAGGAATTGATGACGCTGATGGTGGCCATTCTCAAAAAGGGAATTTTTTTCCCCGTGCCATCATTCTGTTCATATCCCACCCTGTCACTATTTTTCCAAAATCCTTTATTTTATAAAGAACCTTCTCCATGGTTTTTCTGAATTTCTGGGACCCTTACAACCATCTCCTTTTAAAAGTCATTTGAGAAAATTTCCAAATTTTTGTTAATTTATTATTACTTAAAACAGTTTGGTTCCTTGTTTTCTGTCCTCATTTTTAACCAGAATAGTCTTGGAAGCCTCAAGCTTTATTTTGAAACCAAGAAAACCCATAAAAGTTGTTTCATATGGTTCAAGTTTTTTTATATTTTTTCTTCTACATATAGAAACTAAGAAAGAGCAAGGAATTTCTTAATCACAAAATGATAATCCTAAATAGTTCAGATTTGTCAGTGACAATGATGTGGCTTCAAAGCACACTACAGAAGATAGTCTCTCTTCCAAAAGAGAGAAAAACTTATCTGGTTACTGGCCAGGGCTTATTGAATAGCTTTTCCGTCTGAAGGGTCTACACAATAATAGAAAGATTATAAAGATTTTCACTAGGTTGAAAAAATAACGTTTCTATATCTGTCTTTGGGACTGTCAACAGCTCTTTGATGTTTGTACAGCTTTGGGAGATTCTGAAAGCAGCCTTGGGGTTGAACATACCATGATCATTATCCAGCATAACCAGATGACATATGAGTCAATTTTAAATACAGAAGAAGGAGATAGGCATCTGTAAGGATAATGAGGCAGAAGACGACTTGAGATTTAAAAAAACCATTCTCAAAGTACTGGCATTATTTTCTTCTTCAAAAAAAAAAAAAAAGGGGGGGGGGTATTTAAAGGCCAGAGTAATACTTTCCCAAAATAATAAGAAAAAATAAAAATCAAATAAGTTAGGAAATGAAACTTCACCAAACTTGAGGAAGCTCTTCTTTTATTCAAATTTCAGAAGTAACTATTTAAATCAAATTGCGTTTCAAAACTACCAAATCAGCTATCTACTCATTGTAGCTAGCATATATAATTCCCTATAATACTTTGTTTTAAATTATTTTTAAGTATTAATATAACTTAAAAATGAAACAGGTATCTCTTAAATAAGTACGGAAATGGAGCTGGGCCAGTGTAATTCCAGCACTCTAGGAAGCTGAGGCAAGGGAATTGCAAGTTTAAGCCCAGACTGGACAACTTAACAATTTAGCCAGATCCTGTCTCAAAATAAAAATAGTGTGAAGGTGCTGTAATTAATTGCCAGTGTCAGAGTAAAAGAAACCTGTATTTCATGTATGGTGATGGGGAAAACTTGCAAAATCACTTATAAACTGAATACCTGTAATGAAATAAATTGAAATGCTTATGTTATTGCTTATTTCAGATTTTTACCTGTAAAGTTTTTAGAAACCAAAGCCCTTCTGAATTTTGATCTTCTTTTTATACTCTACATGTAATACATAAATGTAGTATTACTATGTTGAAAATATAAAGCTAGAATTACTAATTTCCATTACTATAGGAAAGAGACTTTTACTTAAACAACAATGTAAAGATGGCACCAAATAAACATTCAACTTTACATTAGAAAAACTGATGGCTTAAGGTATTAGAAATTTAAACACAACCCATTTTTCTAAGCTATAGCTGAGAATAGAGTTGTAGTATGTGTCAGAAACTATTTCAAACTCTTCTCTCATCCACAGTCAAATTTCTTCCAGCCAATTCTAAGAATCTCTATAGATTTGCAAATGTACATTCCAAGAATTAGTCCTCTGTGAGACTCCATGACATACACCGTCTTTCTCCTCTGTCTCTCATTGAAGTACTTTCTTATATTGCTTCCCAGGCCCACAAAGCTCCCCCAACCCCAGAGGACTCCCCTGTGCTGAGGCTACCAACACCAGACTTAAAGGCATGGTTTCCTGAACCATGATAAAGTTTTCCACAGATACCATCTCCTGTTGCTACCATCTTCAGCTCCCACATTCCTACATACACCATGGCAAAGCATTGAAATCTATATATTGAATATATTGCTTGCTTTGAATCTGGTTTGTGCCCTTGAAACTCATGCTCAAATTAATCCCCATTGTGAAGTATTAGCAGGTAGAAAATGAATCTGAGTATTTAGCGATGAGGCCTTTGTAAGGTGTTTGGGCTTAGTTAAACTCATCAAGGTGGAGCCCCGAGATTGAATCCTGGTAGTTTCATTAGGGTGATGGGAGAGACTAGGAGACACACATTTACATACACACACTCTTGTCTCTTGCCACGTGATGTCCTGCACCAGCCACCTTGGGATTCTGCCATCAGGAAAGCCAGCCATCACCAGATGCAAACCCCTGATTTTGCACTTCCAGAAGCAATAACCAAAAACCTTTTGTCTTTATAACTAAGTTTGTTCTGTTGTGTTACTAGCAGTGAAAAATAGCATAATACACTGTTTTTGTTTTGTTTTGTGAGGTTTTTTGTTTTGTTTTGGTTTTTTTAGTAGTTGTGGGACTCAGGGAGGAATTTATGGGATAGACAACATATTTCTTTTAATCCTTCTAATGCTGGGAACTTATGTCAAAGTGAGCTTTTATATCTCTTTTTACTTAAGGTAAGTTTTTTTTTCCTCTACAAATAGACCTACTCTATGAGCACTATAGACACAACCAAATGGGTTTAAATCCCAAGGCAACAATAACTACAACAATAAGCCCCCTCTCCAATATTGTTTAAGCTCGAGCTACAGTCTCAATTATGAAACAAGTAAGTAGTTTTGGTGAAGGATTTAGATATTAATGAACTGACTTACTACTCTTATTTTATTATTTCTTTCTTAATAATAACTTTAATTGGACATTGATACATTAGATATACTACTCAACAGAAGTAACAGCAAACTCCCTTTTAGTAGGAATCTAATTTAAGTTGATAATCTAGATTTGTTTCAGAGAAAGGTCTATTGCAAAGCAGAGAATCAATCAACAATCAAGAAATATTTATAGAATATCTGTTATGGTGAAAGCTCTGTACAAAGAAAACAATGTCTTGACCTTAAATGATTTTCTTTTTGTGTGGATTATTTATTTTTTGGCTCTCTACTCCAAGCCCATTTTTTTATACTGTGCTCTCCGATGCTTGGCCTAGCTCTGGAAACTACATTTGTGGATCCTCTTATCAGATCCTTCTTGTAGTGAGATGGTTAGGGACCACCATGGTGGGACAGAAAGCTGGGACAACAAAATAGTCCCTTGACTTGTGCAACAAACTATGAATATCCTTTTTAGCATCGTATATTGCTAATTTAGCCTTGTACCATTTCAATAGATCTGTTATGAGATCCTGGTAGAGCCACAAGAGTACAAGGTTTGCACAAAATGAGGAGATTGTCACTGAGAGAAGAAACAAACCCTCTACCTTCACTTGTCCTTGGTGTAAAAAAAAAAAACACCATTTTTTGAGGTCATATAGATGAATAGTACATTATTAGTTTCCCATTAGCTTTGCTGTAAATAATGCCTCTGATGTGTGGGTTAATGATAATTGCCTGAGTTCTCAGAGACCTGAAGACTCCTTTTTCTGAGAATACCGATTCTTTGCTTGGGCCAGCAAATGTCTGATAAGTTACTGGAAGGGGACGTAAGGCTTGGGATCTCCGACTTCGTATTGTGTCTGACCTCTCTGCTGTTTTGACCTTTGAAGCAGATTCTGCTCAGCACTACATATAGGCAGTGCATTAAAGCTGGTGTCTATTTTTTTTTTTCTTTCTCTCTCCCCTCTCTTTTGCCTCAACCCTTCGGTTTCTTCAGCAGCTATAGCAGTCTAACTATCTAAAATTCTTTGTTCCTATCATAAGGTCTAAAACCTATCAGGCCGTAATGTTTTGCACAGGCTACACAAAGATTCAACAACCCCTAGGAAGTTGACTATGATAATCTGATGCTCCAAATATTACACAAGAAGAAACGTCTGTTAGAACCTTGCCTCTAGCCAATAGAAACTTATTTGACTTTAGCCCACCTCAGCAAATCAATGAAACCTCATCGCTTCCTTTGTTCTATGGGAGCTTGATCTCACTTGTTATCCATGCTGACTCCCTTCAGCTGAAGCACCAATTCGACTGAACTCTGTCCCCTCCCCCACAAAGTCCTGGAAAAGCTTTCCTTGTGTAAACACATGTGTGCCCCCAAATATTTGGCTTGGTCTCATTTCCACTGTTGCCATGCCAAAAAAATCCTGCCCAATAAAATTAGGATGTGTCAATGGGAAGTTCTAGTACCAAAGGGTGATTAGAAGGGCTATGGAGGTGAGACTTGCTCCCTTCTTTCACTGTCTGTGTTGTTCCTTCAAAGGATAATAGCTAGATGAATGCCTTGGTGACTTCGGGCATGCTTGGTACTAGCTATGCTACATTGCTTCATGGCTGCTAGGACCAGCCAGAGGTCTCCTCCTCCTCCTCCTCCTCCTCCTCCTCCTCCTCTTCCTCCTCCTCCTCCTCCTCCCCCTCCTCTTCTCAGAGTCTAGCTCTGTTTTCCAGACTTGTCCTGAACAATGTAGACCAGGCTGTCTTTGAACCCACAGTAATCCTCCTGTTTCCTCCCTACAGTCGTGCAACACCACACCCAGCTGATGTGTTGGGGAATCAAGTTCAGGGTGTTGCACTTACTGGCAAGCACTGTGACCACTGTGCTATTCCTCCAGCCCAACTTGTATTAATCATCATAACACCTGTCTTCAAGAGCTGAGCATTAATGAAAGGAGGGCCCTACTCGCCCCCCCCCCACAAGCTCCTGGCCTCTGCAGACTTGCACGTGGTGGTAGTTATTTCTCCCCCATCGTTCACTCTTCCAACATCGTATGACTAATGCTTTAGATAAAATCTCTCTATTTGAAATACTAGCACAATTTCTGATTTCTGGATTCCTATCCTGGACTTTGACTCATAGATTTCAAATACTTGGTTAGAGATCACAAAATAAACATTTTGCTTATGCAAAAAGAGATTTTTGGATGTGTAACATTGAAAAAAATAGTGAGATAAAATTTGCTGTAAGTGTTCAAAAGGGTGAGTAAGCAATAGCTGATCAAAGACAGACATTGTATTTTAAAACTGAGTTTTTAAAAAATATTTGAGACAACATTGTGATCAGAGTACTGTTAGTGCCATTCCTTATGTGAGAAATGTGGCATTCATGTATGCCTAGCCAAGCAAGTGGCAGAACTGGGACTTGTCGCAGACAGGTCTGTGGGACTCTTGCACACTTCTTTGATTATTCCATGGTAACTCAGAAGGGATGAAATTTGAGGTGAACTCTGAAGAACAGACTCCAACTGAAATGGTCTAAGTAGGGTACTGTAGTAGGAAAAGCTGTTACAAAAGCATCAACGCAGAGAATATGCCATTTATGCTTGGAGGTAAAAGTCTGTGATGGAAGCTGGGAGGTGCAGAGCAAAGAAAGTAAGTGGAGGCAGGCAGAGAAAGACTAAGTGCCATCTGAGGGATTCGGGAACATGTGCTTTTCATCAGCGGTCAGGGAAGGGAAAGGACGGAAGTACAAATGCTATTTCATATTAACCAATGGCCTTCATTGATATTCGTCAAGCCACTATTGTTATCAAAGGCACTTGAAGAAACAAGAAAACAGTATAATAATCAATAATAAAATAAACAAACAATAATTCACCTTTATGCATTGATTGCCATCAAACCAAGTGATGAGGAAAGGAATTTTAACTTTATATAACTTTCAAAGTGAGCCAAAACCAGACATTAAACAGAAAAGATCTTACAAGGAGACTGAATTTTATCATAGAGACAAATTTTTAAAAAATATTCCTTGATTTAAGATAAATCAAAGACCTTAAGTAGTCTCCAGGGCTATGAGAAATGAAATAAATACGTTGTAAGAAAAGGTATTATTTGACTAATATATCTTAAAGGGATAAAATGAAGAAATACTAAAACAACAAGTCAACCACATTGTCTTGAGAGATTCTGATAAAGTGGACCAGCGATCAGTCTGTCAGTAGACTGCTATGTTCTGATATAAGCCTCTTCTTGAGGCAATTCAATTCAGACACATTATGGGTTAGATAGACTTTTGTAAGCTGGGTTGGAAATTCAACTGTCACTTATAACTTTGTTTCCATGGTAGAACACTTTTGCAAGTTCTAAACAGCAGATTTTCAAATTAACTTTTGGAGTATAACCCGTTTGCAACTTGGGGACTGCCTGTGCTTTGAATGTAGATTGTCTATTATGGTGAGGGCTTCAGTTTCACTGAATCTCAGAAGAGTTCCAATTAGTACCTTTCTTTCAAACCCAACACCTTATTTGGGAAAAGGAGATTTTTAAAAACCTGGTGTGAAGAAATGGTAAATCCAATAATTTTTTCTCCATAAAGTTTTGATTATAAAGAAGCCAACATTTTGTCCACAAGAGGAAATATTTTTGTCAGAAAGTATTAAAAATACCTGAGTATTTATAACACTACTAATGGAAAACAAAATTTGTTTTTTCTCTTTTTGCATAGTTTGTCTCTACTATGCAAAAGCCAGGGAGAGTAAGTAATTGAGTCAATTATTCTTAAAATGCCTTCCTAATACTCCTCTTAATAATGATGTCTGGATATTGTAGAGGAAATTTTCTTTATATTAGAATTGGAAAGATTCTTATGGTAATTTTCTGTTGAATAATATGTAATAGAAAAGATGCAGGGAAAGACTTATAAATGATAAAAGGTATAACATTTTTTCAGGAGGATGAAATACTTATTGATCTGAAAAAGAATATAAAGCACCTGGATTTCCAGTTAATTTTACTCTTTCCAGTAATTTCTTATTTCCCCTTTAATAAGAGAATAATTTAAATAGATACAATGTAATAAAAATCTCTGTCTTCCATCAACCTATATGTTCAATAAAGATTTTAATTAAGCTCATTATATTCTGAGTTGCTAGGCTTGGGAGGTACTGTATACATTATGTAAAGGTCTAGTTTCAACTAGGCAAACTAATGAATGCTGATATTCTTAATAAGGACTCACCTATAATTTAACCTTTGAAATTTTTGTTTGTTTGCTTATTTTATTAAACCAATTTTTGATCCATTTATTACACAGTGGGAGAAATAATACTATTCATACACTAAAGAAAATTTAAGATCTTAAAAGCAATTTTTCTTTTATCAACTCTGAAAGTCCTTTGAAATCTTACTCTGGTATATTGAATATTATCTTTGCATAGAGTTCACCTGATCTTTAAATTTTTTTTTTCAAACGCTCCATTTTGATATTCTTCATAATGGTAAGTCATGAGCCCAGGAGTCAAAAGACTAATGGAAGTTTACTCACTGTAGTACTTTCTGAGGGCCTTCTGTGGAGTGTGTTCATCATCACTGAGTTCTATCAGTGTTTCAATTTCTATACATTTCTCTATAATTTATACAATTATTTAGAAGTATTTTCTGTTTTCAAACGTTTCTAAATTCACATTTTATTCTTTTTATTTTGGCAAGAATAAGGAAATATAGCTTTTTGCCCATCTACTTAATAGAGCATTTTTTTTAAACAAAGTGTCTTGCTCTGTAGACCAGGCTGGTCCTGAACTCACTGTGTAGCCCAGGTTGGCCTAGAATTCATGGCAATCCTCCTGCCTCAGACTCCTGAATACTGTGATTACAGCGTGTACCACCACACGCAGCTAGCTTGTTCTTTGTAGGCAGGCACTATAACTATGCGGCTGTGCCGCCAGGCCCAAAAATACTTTATTGAGGTATAAATGATACAAAAAAATCATTAATACTTAATATACACAATTTGATGAGTATGAGGATAAAAATACCCCTGTAAGTCCAGCAGCACATTCTATACCACAAACCTCTCTGTTATCTACAAAAGTTTCACATCATATTCTTCAATTTTAGCCTTTTTTTATTCTTAACAGAGAATGTATTGAGAATGATAGTTGTTCCTTGAGGTTGTTGAACTTTCTATGATGACATAATTTGTGATTTTTCTTTAAAAATGAACTTTAAAAGAATGTATTGTCGGTGAGTACAAAACTCTTGATATCTATTAAACTTTTTAATTTTGTTGTTCATTATTCTTATTAATTATTTTGAGTTTGAGCTCTGAGTTTAAACTCTCCCACTAAAATAGTCATTTGTCCATTTCTCCTTATAATTGAGTAAGAAATGACTTCACATATTGTAGGGTTATGCTTTTAAGTATTTGTATGTTGGATACTGGTGTATTTTCTTGAAAGATCATTCCTTCGTGGCATTATTCAAGGTCTGTCTGTCTAATGAATATGATTTCACTTAAATTCTATTTCTTGTCTAATCTTATTTTTGCTGGGTTTTTTTTTATTTAGTATTTAATCTGATCAGCCTCCTCCTTTTTTCTTTGTTCCTCCTCCTTCTTTTCCTTTTTCCTTTTCTTGTGTGCTGGGACTTGGGCATGCTAGGTAAGTGCTGGGGAACTGAACACAGGGCCTTGTGCTTGCAAGGCAAGTACTTTAACCACTGTGCCATTTAAGCAGTATGCAGATTTGTGAATTTTCAGCTCCAGGACTTACTATTTTTCTACCACTTTATTTTTTATCTTTAAGCATTGTCTTAGTTACTTTCTCATTGCTGAGACAAACACTCAACATCAACAACTTAAGGGAGGAAAGATGTATTTTAGTTCATAGTTTCAGAAGGTCTCATACAGTCCATTCGTGGGCAGTTGGCAATGGTGGAAGCACATGGCAGATGCTAGAGAGCTGCTTGGATCTGCTCAGAGCCTTGCAGGCAGAAGCCAAGCAAGCTAGGAAGGAGTCGGGTATGGAGACTCAGGCAAGGCCAGAGCCTTCCCAGGAAGAAGTTGTAACAATGCTTCTCCTTCCTTCCTTTACATGGTTCAAACTGCCAGTTGGGCTTCCAGGGTGGGTACCCCTCTCTCTTCTTGGCCCACAGTCAATAACACACACCTCAATGTTCTTCCCTGGTCATCCCCCAATTTCAACACATTGACTCAATCCCTCCATGTTGAACCCCAAGCATTCACCCCTTCCAGTCAGGCACAACTTCCCAACTTCACCCCATTCCAAATGCATGAGGCTTTTGGAGGACAATCCATATCCAAACCTTACAGGTATGTTACTCATAAGTGGCATATTGTTGGATTTCATCTTTTTACCCATCCTGATAATCCTTGTGGTTTTATATTTGAGTATAATCTACTTATATTTATTGTGATTCTTATCTAACTAGACACATTGCTAGTCTCTTAGTTGTATTTCCTTTTCATCTGTTTTTTAGCTATTTCTGTGCTCATTGTTGATTTTCATATTTCATATTTTCCCTCTAGATTCACTGTTCATTTTGTTGAGTGAAACATCTATTTTTTTTTTTTTTTGAGACAGGGTGTTGCCCAGGCTGTTCCTGAACTCACTAGGAAGCTCAGGCTGACCTTGGACTCATGGCATTCCTCTTGCCTCAGCCTCCCAAGTGCTGGGATTACAGGCGTGTGCCACCATGCTCGGCTTTGTGTGGTGCTGGGGAATTGAAGTCAAGGACTTGTGCTTGCAAGGGAAGTGCTTTAACCACTGTGTCATTTAACCGCTGTGAGGGCTTGTGAATATTTTGGACTAGATTCAATTGTTCCTAGTCATATCAGACTTAGATGCATCCTTTTTAATAATATAACTTAACATTATATAAAATTTCTAATAAATCAATAGGATTAACTGTCATTACCTATAATATAATGCATTTAGTAAAATAAAAAGAAATTCTAAAAATACACATTTTGATATATAAATAGTTGAAGATACCCATATTAGAAAATATAAGAAGTTGTCACATACTTCTTCCTACTTAAGGCCTAAGTTTCAATTTAAAATAAATAAAACAATATTTAACTGAATATTATTGTATTTGGGTTTGCTAGGAAGAATACAATCAATAAGAAAGAATTCTTGATGTCCACCTGCATGTTGGAAAGGCAGAAGATCTAGTAGCTGTCCAGAGAAGATGAAAAGGGCAGAATAAGAGGGATAACAGATGCAACACCAATCTAAGGTTGAAGATCTGAAAGCTCACTTTACAATCACAGTGTGAGTCTGTGCTGCAAGGCTGAAAAAAGTGGAGGTCAACCTCCAAAGGTTATGGCAAAGGCTGGAGATCTTCCAAAGTGGGAGCACCTCCATCCTCTTTCCCTTTTTGTTCTATCCAGGCTAGAAGTCTATTGGTTCGTGCCTTCCCTCAGTTTGCTGGCCTACATGTCAATCATCCATAGACACCAAGAACTGTGTTTTACTGGTCCACCAGCTAGGTATTTCTTAGTTCACTCAAGTTGACTTAGCTTGCTTAGTGGTCATAATTATCAATGTTTTCAATATTTATAGTTCGTCATTTGTCTTATCATTTATTTTATATTTTTACTTTATATTTGATGTTTTAGTTAAAAAAGCTAGATATGTGTCCACACACACACACGCACACACACATCTATATATACATATGTACACACATACAATCACCATGAATGCAATAGCTCCAAGGTGCAAGTGTATCTGAGATTAAAATTTCTTGAGTGACCTTGCTAAAAATGGTGGACAGGTCAGTAAATCTTTAAGAAGAACAAATTTTAATTCTTGGATAATTCAGTATATATTATTTTTCCCATGTAAAATGGAGGTAGATTATATGAGTATAGAGAATTTTCACCTTGAGTTCCATCTGGCTGGACATTAGAAAGTCATGCAGGACAGCATAATGTTTGGTTCTGTGGGATTCCCCCAGGACATTGCAGACAATCAATGTTCTTGCTTTCTTGGCCTCTACTGGCCAATAGCATCTCTTCAATTATTTTAATTAACCCGAATTGCTACCCCACCCAGTACATTTCTCAAATGTATCACGAGGCGTCATTCAAATACATCACTTGAACACCATTTAAGTAGATAATCTTCTAGTTGGGGTTTTTAATGTATAGTCCAGAGATCCACATGACTTCAGGAGGCCCATAAACTTGAAGGACAAAAACCAAAAGCATGCTTGCATGTGCCATATGGCATACTTGTTACAATGTCAAGCTAAGCAACAATTATCTTCACAATATATGCATTTGTGTGCAATTTGTATATACTTGCTTATTACTTAGCATATTAATAAAGAAGCACATGATAATGCAGATTTCCCAACATGTTAACTATATTTTAAGATAATTATTTTATGTACTTTATTTTAAACATTTAAAAACTTTGTTTTTAGAAGTCGGTATTTAGGCTTTACTGGCTTGCCAAGGAGACTAAATTTTCATACCTAAGGCTTCAACATATTTGAGTAGGCTCTTCATGATAGGGTTGACTTCAAAAGGCATGGTTCAGGACAAGGACTTCAGTGAGGAAGACTCCGGGAGGAGAGTCCCAGGAAAAGTCAAATATCATCGTAACTCAGAACTGTAACATAAACAAATTAGGATTCTATTTTTGTCTAGTTAAAAGAAACCTAGAAGTAGAAAATCCAAGATTGGTCAGCAGCTGCACAATTAATCAGGTCCTAAGCTCCCAGGATCTTTCCGTTCAGTTGTTCCTGTGGTTCCAAGGTGGTAACTCCACCTCCCAGCATGCATCTATATGTTTACATGGGAAGAAGAGAAAAGGAAAAGGCAGTAGGACAAAAAACCTCAAGCCATCTAAATATCTCCTTTTACAGGGTTTTCCCGGGAGGTGCTACCCTTATCTGTCAGGAAGGCTAGGAAACACAGGTTGTCTGTTTGTTATGACTTGTACGTGGAGAAAGAGAATGCACGTTAGGTAGACTATCATCTTCCTTCTTCCTTTCTCTCATTCCTCTCTTCCTTCCTTCCTTGCTTTCATCTTGCTCTTTCTCTTTATTTCCCTCCCAGCTGTTGCATTTACACAGTACAATGAAAACCTTAACTGACTGTTGTCTAGCCACACCTGTGACTCAGGTACTTGTTAACCTAGGTTAATGTTAAATAATGATAACCTATTGTAGTGCAGTGGAAAACAAACTGAATAAAGGTCGTTATTTGGCTGTTTATTTGACCAAAATAGAGAACAAAATGTATTCTATCTGGCTTCTCTATCCCAAACTTATCTACTTGAAACCTTTCAAACTTGAATTGTCATGGCACTCATTTGATAAAATGAAATGAGTGGCTATATTTTGCTCAAAATATTTCATGAGAGGTAAGAAATCATATTGCTGTAATCTGTAACTAAGAATCTGATTAAATAAAGTATTATATATCACATAATGATATAATGAACAAATAAGAAAAATTATCTGTATTTTTTACATCAAAAGGACTTTAGGACACGTATTACATTTTCTTCATGACTCTGAATGTATGACCTTTACAAAAATAATATATTTTAAGAAACAATAAGAATATCTTTATGAAAAATAAAACATTTCCTCCAAGAACTTTATTTAATTAATTCTTTGGGAGCATTAGTCAAAGTAAAAGATTTTTTTCCCCCATTTTATTGATATGTACAAGTGCAGAATTTAAGGTTTACAATGGAGTTGAGCATTTTGTGCACATACATTTCTTGTCAAAGTGACAAGGGCTTTCCCGCTCTCCTTTTGTCCCTCCCCGTGTCCTCCTTTCCCTCCCTTCACCCCCCACCCCCTCCCCCTTTAGCTTTGTCTTTTGTTTAAAGTTCCATGAGATAGTTGTGGTCTGGGTCTCTCATATCAGAGAGACCATCCGATGTTTCACCTTCTGCTTCTGACTCACTTCACTAAGCATGTTGTTCTCAAGTTTCTTCCATTTGCCTGTGAAAACCTCCATGCTGTTGGACCTTACAGATGTGTAGTATTCCATTGTGTATAAGTACCACAGTTTGTGTATGCACTGGTCAGTTGATGGGTATTTTGGTGACTTCCATATTCTAGCTATTGTTAGTTGTGCTGCTATGAACTAGGGTATACATATATCTCTGTTGTATGTTGTTTTGGCCTCTTTTGGATATATTCCCAGGAGGGGTGTCGCTGGATCAAAGGGGATATTAATTTCTAGTCTTTTGAGAGCTCTCCATACTGCTTTCCAGAGTGGTCGAACAAATTTACACTCCCACCAGCAGTGCAGGAGGGTTCCTTTCTCCCCACAGCCTCGCCAGCATTGATTGCTATTTGATTTGTTGATACAGGCCATTCTCTCTGGAGTGAGAGGGTATCTTAGCGTTGTTTTGATTTGCATCTCTCTTATGGCTAGAGATGTTGAGCATCTTTTCATGTATCTACTGGCCTTTTGTACTTCTTCGTGAGTGAACTGCCTCTTCATTTCATTTGCCCATTTTTCAATAGGATCCTTTATTTTGGTGGGAAAGTAAAAGATTTTAAGTCTTCAAAAAGAGTTTGAATTCTTAGATCACTTTCTCCATGATCTCTGCGTTGACATGACAAGTCTTACCGGATCTCTGTGCTACAAAGGCCACATAAAGGTTGAAGTCCTACACAAGCCCAGTCTTTCAGCTGCCTCCACCAAGGGACTGGCAAGTGTCTGATGCCACTTGAGTTCTCCAGATCAGCCTTTTAGAGAGTAAAACGTCACCAAATCATATCAACTTCCCATGACACATGAGAACTATCCAGCAGAGCCCTGACCTACAACACTGTTAAATAATCACTTAAATAAACAAAACAAAACTTTGAGGTTTTCACTGTTTCCTTCTCTTGGACAAGTGCCAACCTTTTTTTTTTTCTTTTGTCCAGGGCCTTCACACTGAACTACATTCCCTGTCCTTTTTTATATTTTATTTTGAGGCATGGTCTTGCTAAGTTGCCCAGGTTAGGCTTGAACTTGTGATCCTCTTGCCTCAGCCTTACAGACTGCTGGGATGATGGGCCTATGCCACCATCCTTGGCCCATACTCACTTCTGAGCCTGCTGCTTTAGGGTAGCTTATTTACAAGAGATTCAGAAACTGCTTTGGACCATTATGCTATCCAATAGTACTCTTAAAAATCTTTCTACTGTTAAACATAGGGAGCCACAAAATTATCAATTTGTTTAAGAAGTGGATATTGACTAAAGAATACAGGGTTTGCTGTAGTTTTAAAAAGAAAAATGCACTAAAATATGCAGTCATCTCTGAACTATAACTTCTCTATGTTTTATGTAAAAAAAAAAAAAACCTTCCTGTAATGGCACAACAGACGTTTGAAGAGCACTCTTGGAAAATCTAATAACATAAAAGAAACCAGTTCTTCTTTGAAGCATTTATAAACTATCTTGGGAGGGCAAATATATTCAGATAGCAACACGGCAAGACAGCCAGTCAGATGTCTAGCTTACATGCATGTCTTATGTGTATACATGCACAAAGGTGCCACGAGATTTCAAAGATGGAAAGTATTCACATAGTCATTGTGAGGCAAAAAATTCCTGGAAGGGGTGATACTGTTTGGTCCTTCGAGGTAGAGAGAGAGCCTTACAAGGCATACAACAAGGTAAAATGGCTTTCCATTTCAAAAGTATTCATGGAACCAAAAGTTCCTTAACTGTTGTGCACTTTACAATTATTTTCCTAACCCTTTATTTAAACAAGTTTTCACTTAGCAGCAAAATTCTCAGTATATTGTATATTCTCAGTATTATGTATGTGGTAATCATTTCCTCAGGAGGGTGAGAAGACGAAAGTAGTATGAAAAATAAGTGTAAAAAATTAACTTGATAGAGAATCTTTTGTGAGTGTTGCATGTATAAATGAAATGAGAAATCTGAGATTTTAAATATATTAATTTTCTAAGTCCTTGTTTAAATATTCTTTTCATGTATTAGTGATAGTTTCTAATAATATTAGAAATTAGATGAGTCCAACCCAAGAGGCAAGAAATCAGATACAAGCTTTCTGAAGTTAGCATCTTCAGGTTCTAGCACAAGCCTGTTCATGTAACATGTTCTCTGTTCATATTTGCTGAATGAATAAACACATGAGTAAAGAACAGGGGTGATTCAGAGAGACAAAACTAGTAAAATTTGGTTAGCACATTCTAGTAAATATTTGGGTTGCCAAAATTAAAACCAAACCATCTTGTTTAGAAATAGATGGTTTAGAAAAATCAGCTCCAAGATTTAAACACACCTTGCTATTTCTTGTTTCTTGATAGAGTCATTATATTTCTGTAGTTACACTAGAACTTATTTCAGGCTAAAAATTAAATGTTTCATTGTGTCTCACTGCATTCCTTAAAAGTAAATAACTGGTAATCTTTATACAGCCACCATCTATAAAATGGAATAGTAATTCACTAAATTGTTTTTCTTTGTTCTTTCATTTTTAAGGCTTTCCCTCCAAAAAACATATTTCTCTTGCAAGAAGGAAAAACAATTTTAAATTTTATTGACAAATGTAGTATATCTTAAAATACATATCTCAGGAATTTAACCAGCCACTCACCGCACACTGTTCAAGGCAATTGGAGACCAATTATTTTTTCCCTATTTTCCTATTGTCACTGTATTTTAATATCTGACATCGACAATTTAGTTAGGCTTGAAGAAAGGGGCTCTCATGCCCTGCTGTTCATGCACAGAGAGGATTCTAATAAGTAGTTACTGTATTTAAAGTCCTTTGAAGAAGAAAGGGGCTATTTAAGTATTAAGCATTGTCATTACAATTCTCCCTTTAAAAAACTCAAAAGACAAAAGGACTTTTGAATTAAGACATGTGCAGTTAAATCTCCAAGCTAGCCAAGGAGTAAGATGTGACTTTAACCTTTCTTCTTTTAGTTCACGACAGGATTTCCTTTGTGTATTTGTTTGTACACACAATTTTATAGGAATGTGTTTGCTTTTCTCTGCTAAGGAAGCTTAATAATATTCTCATAGACAGTGTTACTCACTTCCCCAAATGAGTGAGTAATACAAGGACATGTGGCTTTTTAATTTGGGAACCATGAAACATTTTGCCAAGTCCTTTAACTGTGATATGGATGCACAGATTCATCTGAGTATAATAATCATTCCTGGAAGAATCATCAAACGTATCTTTAGAGATTAATTACTGGGAAGCTTTTTACCCTTTTTCAAGAAATTAGCAACGGTCTTAATAAGATTGCCAGTTAGAAGAATTATCAGACCCTTTGAATGAAGTCAGGTCTTATGACGGGCTTGCTTGGTGCTTGTTGGCCCCCAGCCAGCTCCCAGAGCTTTTCAACTTCCTTAGTTATTAAGTCCAAAGTCATCTAGCCTGAAGCTGGCCAAAGAGCTCATGATTTGATAGAATTGATATATTGAGAGGTACAAATTGAATTTCAAAATCATGTTAAGAAATTACAAATACCAACTTTGAATGTCTCTTAGAAGTACAATGATTCAAAAAAAAGAGTACCTCTAAAACAGATTAGAGACTCAATTGAGACCATCATAAATGCAGACTGGATAATTAGAGGATATACTTTTTGGTCCAGTGGGATGTGTTTTGAATTCAACACTAGTTATTTTTGGGAGAAGATAGAGAGTCTGAATATTTCAAATGAAATGGCATCATGTTAAATTACCTGTTCTAAAATGAGGACCTCTTTCTCATTGTGACATTCCCTTTTGTAACTACACAGTAATAAAATTTAGACTATGCACTAAATTGGAAGTATAAAATTTCATTTTTAATCACTTAAGAAATTGAGGAGTTATAAAATTGTGGTTACTCAGAGTGTGATTTTTGCCTCCATTGTGTAAATGTATAGATTTCATAAAGACTACACTTCTTGCCTCATCACAAAGATAAAGTTTCAATTCAAATATATTTTTTAAGTATATGAGAGCTGCAAAAACAGAAATTTAAGTTAAAAGCCAAACTCACTGTATTCATTTATTCTTGCAGTTCTTACAGCAGTCTCAAATTAAGCATTCACTGTGTACTTCAGGAAAGATGATTGAGAACCTGATATAATTATTTAGGTTACCTAGGGAGGTCATCACACTGTGTTACTGTCACCTAGAAGCCCTTTGGAGGTGATTGGGATCACCGTCTTGCGTCATTGAATTGAATTTATGATTCACAGAATATGAATATAGACCAGGTATACAGGAATAATACCAGAATCCTCTCTGTTAATGTGGCAAATATAGTCTTAAAATAACTTGGGAGTTAGCGTAAACCTAATACTAATAAACATACCTTTGATCTTGCATCTATACTTTGGTCCTCTCTATGAATTTCTCTTCAAGAGTAAAATACAGTCCCATTACCTAGTTTCTAGACATATTGGTTGCTGTCATCTTGCACTGTGTTTTTCACTGTGTTTTTGTGCCACTGAAAATCGATTTGACCAAGGAACCACCTCACTAAGAGGCAGCTTGTTGCCAATGTCTGGCTGATAAAATAATTGGGAATAAAAGTTATGGCTCTCTTACCTTAAAGTGGGTCAGTGCTTCAGAGGTCATCTTGGTTTCTTTTAGGAACCAGCTGAGGCCTCAACTGCACCAGCTTTCTGGTCCCAACTGGAGTAACCACTATCTTACAAGGAGATTCAAGGCAGGAGGAAAAAAAAAAAAAAAGACCTTAGGTAGAACAATTAGAAGACATTCACAGTGGGGTTCCCTAAGTGAATTGGCATTATATTGTGATTGGCTGAGAGAGGAATGGGGGAGGGTCACTTCAAGACAGTGAGTACCTGGAGTCAAAGAATGCCAAAAATGGATATTGGGGGACAAAGCTGTTTGAAATATTTACTTAAAGTGATTCTACATGAAGCTTATGTAGACAATTAGAGCCGACACAAGTGTCTTTCTCTTTTAAACTTTCATCACTTGTTTTGGTGCTAAATCTTACTTTGTCTTGTCTCTTAAATATTTAGTATGAGTATTCTTTCCCTCATATTTTTGAATACTTTATAATACTAACAGATTTGTGCACATAAAAGGAGTTCATAAGTACTCATTACACGAATGATTAGATAAACATAAGATGGAAACAACCCCAATGAGAAGAGAAAAGAATTAATGATTCAAAGGCTTCAAATTCATAATTTTAAAAACCATTTAACACATTTTCATAGGCTAGATATATTTTTGTGTTGACTGAATCCAAATGATATTTTTAGATGGCCTTTATAATCCCAAATTGTTAATGATCGAAACATCTTGTTATAAGAGATAATAGACTTCATGCAATTTCTGTTTTTGTCACAGCTCAGTGAGAGCAAAGAGATCTATGGGAAAGTTACATGCATTGTGTAAGCACTGAGCCACAAATGGCTTTTTTGTTGTTGCTCGGTGCGATTACAGAAGACCCCTCCTCCTTCTGAGCACAGGTTCTGCTCTGTCTCAGAGAGCAAAAGTGCAGAGTGCAGACCATTTCTGTGCCTTGCTCGGGGCCAAAGATAGTGGAAAGTGACTCCCTTTCCAGATGAAATAGCTAAGCTCTGGTTTGTCTTGGACAAAGTCTTGGCACGATCTTTCCTCCCCCTAGTCCCACTGCCCAAAATACTCAGGTAAAACATTCCTAGAAATAGTTTGAAATGAATATAATAAGCATTTCCATTTCCACATTCCACTTATCCAGGAAAAATAATTTCTTCTTTCGTTGAAGCTTATTAACACTTTACAATTATTCCTTCCTCCAAATCAGATTTCTAAATAAAAATATTAAAATCATCCTGGATGTAATCACAAAGTGAAATCTGTGATCTTAATATTTAGGATATGAGTACCTGAAATAGATGTAAATATGGGTGGATGTCATGTGGAACCAAATAATGATTTTTTTTTTCCAAAAGCTTAAAGCAATCATGTTAACAGCTCTCTTTTTGCCTTGACCTTACCATAACACTCGATGTGGTCTGCAATGACATTTTTAATTTAAAATGAGACAAACAACTTTTAAAAAGATGTATTTAAGATAACATACAACAGTGAATCCTATGCTAAAATTTATTAGCAATTTAGTATTACAAGAGCTTACTTACCTAGAAACATTAGTTAACTTGAAATGCATTGGTAGTAGTGGGTGAAAAAATGGACAAACTACAGACAAATCTGGAAATGATAGTGATTTAATATAAAAATAACTTCTGAAGAAATATCAACCCCAGAGTTTTATCCCATCAAACATGATTAAATAATTTTGGTAAAAACCCCTCATAATTAATGCTTACATGGAATATATTTTTTAAACCAATTACTTTTCTCATGACCTCACAATATAATCCAAGTCAATACATGGATTAATTTTTTGTTTGAAATTAGGACATATACGCCAACTACCTTTTGGAGGATATATTTCAAAGGTAATTTTAGTTTCAAAGATTTTCCTGAAGGATTTTCTTCCTGAAGTTCATTAAGTTCCTTGTTTAGGTAAAATAAACAAATACAATAGAACAAAACAGAATAAAAAATCTTTAGCACTGAAAGATAATTTTGTGTTACTCTATCAGGGTTAGAGAGAAAGTAGAGGCCATGCATTCAGACATTCGATTTATGTAATTGAAATATAAATTTGACAACCTTGTCTACTGAAATTGTGTTCACAGTGCATTGTTCATAATCAACTTCAGTCTCTCAAACTGATGCAAAGTAGTCCATAAAAGGATTCTAGAATTATGCTATTCTCGGCAGATACTGCCATGAGGTAAATGACATGAGAATAATCAATAAATGTCTAATTGTACTTGACTCCTTTTGCTCCTTCAAAAAATAATGAACTGAGAAATCCAGACCTATAGTTTGGCAAAGGAAGCTGGTCAAGAGTTTGACAGAGTGACCTTTCAAATTGATACATTGGATTTTTTGAGGGAACAGTGAATTTCCCCATTGACGAGTGGAGAGACCACATTTGCGTGCTTAAGTGTGAGATTGTACCTTTGACTGGGACAAAGATAAAAAGGTAGATGAGTATCACAGTGCATTAACGACAGTAGGCTTGGAGTGATTCTGAGTGACAGAAATCCTCACCATACATGTCATTTAGTTTTAAAATTTTAATTATGTGAGAAATTAAATGGCTCTATCCTAGAATTCAATTATTTGCTAAAAATTCTCAATTCTTATGTTATTGCTCAGAGTTGAAGAATATTATTTTAATGATAAGTCAATGAAGTGATTTCCATTCATTATAATTTATAAAATGAATCTACTTATATGTTATTCCCTGGGGATAATTTCCTTCTGTTTGGCTCTCTACTTTCTCTGTCTTTAATCTGATTCCTTTGCTCTGATCTGCTGCCTTGTGAGAATGAGTAGAACAATTTCTTGTTTGGGTTCTCAGTTGAGAACTACTTTTTCACTGAGCAGAGACAAGGATATTGTAGTAACATTTGGGTCAGCCTATTAAACACAATCACGGTTACCGAGGGACATTGTGGTTAAACCCTTCCATAGCCAATGGCACTTAGAAGGATAATGCACTGAGAATCTTTCTTTTCCCCCCAAATTATATTTTATTAACTGTATTTGTAATACATAACAAATTACATTTATTGAGGAATTTGTGCAAATCCGTATCACATCTCCATTTTCTTTCCCTTGCCCCTTCCCACCTTCTCACTCTCCCTCCCTACAAATACCATCTCTCTGTTTCCTACCTTACTCTTATTGGACCCTTCTTAATTACACGTTGGAGTTTTCAGATTATAGAAATCTTATGATATTTCTATGCCTGATTCATTTTATTAAGCATGAATTCAAGGTGCATCCATTTTCTTACAAATGACTCAAATTTCTTTTTATGGCAGAGTAGCATTCCATTGTGTGTGTGTGTGTATATATATATATATATATATATATATATATATATATATATTATTTTAAAAATCCATTCATCTGTTAATAGATATACCAGCAGCTTCCAGGATTTTATTATTATGAATTGTGCTGCTATCAACATGGGTATTCATGTATCACTGTTACATGATGACTCGAACACTTGGAAAAGAGATATAGCTGGGTCAAATGAAATATTTATGTCAGTTTTTTGAAAACTCTCCTATCTTAGTTATTTTTTTGTTGCAGGGTCAGAATACCCAACATACTCAACTTAAGGGAGGAGAGATTTTTTTTTTTTTTAGCTCACAGTTTCAGCCCATTCATGGGTAGGTGGCTAGAAATGATAGAATCAGAAGGTGGGGCCAGAGCTAGACCCAAAGATGGAGCCTGTGCTTCAGAGACAGAGGTCCTCGCAGCAAGGTGGAACAGAGCCAAGTCTGGGAAGAAGGTTGAAACCAGCACACACTCTCTCAGGTCAAGCCTCCAGCACCTGCACCATCCAGCCAGGTCCCACCTCACAACAGTACACAGTATACCTGGATAGATGAGGCTTTTTTGGGGGACACCCTGGATCCAAACTAGAACATTCTGACACTGGCCCCTCCTTATGCAAAATACATTTAGTCCTTTTCTAAGAGTTGCCAAAGTATAGTTCCAGCACTGCTACAAAAAAAAAAAAGCCCTAGTCCAAAGTTTGCTCTGAGATACAAGGCAAACTCTCAGCTGTGAGCTTATGTTAAGACCAAACAGTAAAGCACTTCCAACATACAATGGCACAGGGTAAACCATCCCATTCCAAAAGGGAGGAATAAAAAAGATAAAAGGTAATTGGACAAAGACAATTTCTAAACCCAGCAGAGTGAGGGTTACATTCTATAGTTTCAAGTCCAACACTTGGGGTAAACTACAGCAAATAGGAATTTCAAAGTGTTAGGGTGGCCATGGTCTGAAAACACTGATGCTGGCTGCAACCTCCATCTTCTCTCCTTTGGGCTGGATTCACTCACAGCCTACAGCTTTTCTCAGTGGTTGATCCATGCTACTGGCTTCTTCAAATTTCTGGGTTCTCTACTAAGCCTTAGGCCTCTCCTTTACAACTTCACAGATTGTCCTCCTAGGGGCACACTCTCTGGCCTCCAAGGCCTTCCTCTGAAATCTAAGTAGAAGCCTTCATGAACCCAGAACTCTTGCACTCTGCAAGCCTGTAAAGCCAGGACAGCATGGGCTTGAGCAGTAGGCTGGCCCTCTTGGGCAAATGCTGTAGAAGTCTGAGTTCTTAGATGGTTGGATTCTAGGTGATTGGCAGTCTTTATCCTTTTTGGCTCTGGGGTACACGTCTCAGAGCCATTTTGATGTGGTGCTGAAAACTTTTTATGCATAAATATCTCTGCCTTGAGATTTCTTTGAACAGATTAAGAAGTCTACTGGTTTTAATTTCAGTTTCAGGCAAAGTTTTTGAAAAAGGGCAAAATGCTGACAAACTTTTTGCTAGACCACTTGCCAATACAGTTCTCCTTTCCATCTGAAACTTCTAGAGCCTGGTCTTTCCAATCCACACTTGTGTTGGCATTCTAGTCTTCTGAGTTCTGAATAGAATCTTTCATTGAGTCTGGCTTCTCAAGCTGGCATTTTCAAACCTTTCCAAAATCCTACAAACCAGTTCTAAAGGCTTCCCAACCCATGGGCAGGTAAAGTTACAGCGACAACACCACTTCTCTGGTAATAGTTTCTGTCTTAGTTATTTTTCGTTGCTGGGATAGAAAACCCAACACATACAACTTAAGGGAGGAAAGATTTATTTTAGCTCACCGTTTAAGAAGATCACTGTTCAGTTATTGATGAGCAGCTAGAAATGGTATAATCACATGTTAGGGCCAGAGCTAGACCCAGAACTGAGCCAGTGCTTCAAGACAGAGATCCTGCAGCATGGTAGAACACAGACAAGTCTGGAAAGAAGGGTGGAACCGGCATAGACTACTCCAGGTCAAGCCCCAAACACTGTTCCCACCAACTAGGCCCCACATTCCAACAATACACAGTATCCGTAGGTACATGAGGCTTTTGGGGGATGGAAACTCCAGATCATCCACCACATCTCCTTACTGATTTCCATAACACCTGTACTAGTTTACAGTCCCACCAACACTGTAGAAGGGTTTCTTTTTTCTACCATCTCACCAGCAGTTGATGTTTTTTGAGTTTTTGACAGAAGTCATTCTTGCTGGAGTAAGACGAAACCTCAGTTTCTCTAATGGCTAAAGATGCTGAACATTTTTTCATGTATTTACTGGCTACTTATATTTCTTCTTTTGAGAATTGTCTATTCATATCAAGTTTCCTTTTTTGACTGGGTTTTTTATTTTGGGGAAGGGTCAAAGTTTTTTCACTTCTTTGTGTGTTCTGGATATTAGTTCGCAGTCTGGGGAATGGCTGGCAAATTTCTTTTAGCATTCTGTTTGTTTTCTCTTCACTCTGTTGATTATTTTCTTTGCCATGAAGAAGCTTTCTAATTTGATATTATCCCATTTATTGATACTTCATGTTATCTACTGTATAACAGGTGTTATTTTGAGAAAGAGTTTGCCTATGCCTATGTCTTTAAGGGCTTTGCCTGTGTTATCTTCCAGCAGGTTCAGGGAACAACCTTTCTTTTTGAAGACATATCCTGACTAATAATATCTTCAAATCTGTATTGCTAATTGCTTCTAAAGATCAAAATCAAGGCTTCCTACATTGATTTATTACACTTACTTCTTTGCAGATAATAATGAATTTAACCACCTATTAACCAGGAACATAGTCTGTATGTCACATCCTGCAACAGAAGCTGGGAACTCAAAGATGGAAAGGCATATCTTTATGAAATTATAATATTTAAAATTTATTTAAATTTTTTGATCAATGTGTGTTAGTGCATATACTAACAGGGCTCAGTGTGATTTTTCAATCTATGTATGCGCTGTGCCCTGATCAGATTTAGCTTCCCTTTATCAACTTCCTACTTTAATCAGTATTCTACATTCAGATCAACTTTTTTTTTAACTTCCACATGTGAGAGAAAACATGTGGTAGCTGTCATTTTCTTAATCTGGCTTATTTCACTTAATGTCCCTAGTTCATCCTTTTTTGGTGCAAATAGCAGGATCTCATTCTTCTTTACTCCTGAGTAGTATTCTTTTCTTTATCTGTTAAGTCACTGAAGACACCTAGGCTGTGACTGTTAATCCTGGTTTGTCAAACTTCATTGCACTAAGAAACACCAATAGATCAGTACAGCACTGCTGGGATGTGTGTCTGGAGGGTCACAGGGCCCTGGCCTTGGCCACTGTACATGGTGCCAACTCCCATTCCTCTTCCTCACTCTTCCCCTCCTCTGTTTTAGGCTGCCATAAACTAAAGACTGTTGCTCTGCCCTGGCCTCTCTTCAGGATGGTTCTCCCTGGGAGCCTACCAGCCATGGAGTGAACTCTGCAACCTTTCCTACTTTAAGTTGTGGGTGTCAAGTGTTTTTGTCCTGATGGAAAAACTGGCTGATTCCATATCTTAGTTATTGTGACTAGTACTGCAATACGCATGGATGTTCAGGCTATCTCTTTGGTATGCTGATTTGGTTCAGAAGTCATGTCTCCAGTTGTCCCTTTTAACTCTTACTTTACATGCCACTTTGCCAGGCTTCTCAACGGGCCTTACAAAATGAAGAAATATGTGTATAAGGCTGATGTTTGGGAATGAAAAAGATGCCTCTCTTTCTTAAGACAAGTGAAGAGAAACTTTAAAAAGTATCACACTGAAATTCTTGCCACAGTTGAACTGCCACACTTAGAAATTCCTAAAGGAATTGGAAAGTTGTTCATTTCAAGATAGTTATTGTAAGGCATTGCAAGACAATTAATAAAGGATTCAATTTCCTGTACTCTATTTACTCTGAAACAAAATCATAAGCCAGATATGGTGGCTCATGCCTGTAATCCCAACACTTTAGGAAGCTGAGGCAGGAGGATTTCAAGTTTGAGGCCAGCCTAGGCAATTTGGAGAATTACTTAGACCTGTGGGGGTAAAAAAAATTACAAAAAGGTTAGTGGGTTGGAAATGTAACTCAAGTGTAAAGGCTCTGGGTTCTATCTTCAGTACAAAGAAGGAAAAAAAGAAAGGAAAGAGGGGCTGGAGGAATGGCTCAGTGGTTGTTCAATTCCCCAGCACCACATAAGCTGGGCGTGGTGGAGCACGCCTGTAATCTCAGCACTCAGGAGGCTGAGACAGGAGGATTGCCATGAGTCCAAGGCCAGCCTGGGCTCTGAAGTGAATTCAGGACCAGCCTGGACCACAGAGCAAGACCATGTTTCAAAAAAAAAAAAAAAAAAAAGGAAAGAAAAAAGAAAAAATGAAAGAAAGACCACATACATATAAAACTTCATTATCACTTTCTTCCAAATCTATTCTTTTTCCTGGGGTCTTAACTCAGATAATAATACAGTTTTACATACAGTTACGGCACCCAGTATTGTCCTGAGTCTTGTTGACTTTACTAACCAGAAGTCTTCTGGAGCTGTAGGCTTCTTCCTATCCTCACCAGCATTGCTGTGGTGAAGGTCCTCATCTCTGCCCTGGACCAAAGCACATGTTCAGGGTTTCCTAACTGGCCGTGGGTGGTTTCAGAGTCTCCCGTTAGACTCATTCTCCACACAGATTTGTCTTTGCAGAACTGCATACAATGATGGCTCTTCCCTGGAGTAGATCACACACTGATTTTTCATGAATGATAGAGCACAGCCTATCTCTATTCTGTCTTTCCAAATTCACTTTCCACCTGTCCTCAACATGGGCAGGTCAAATGACACACTCTCAATACTGCCTGGCCGCTTCTCCTTGCAGTTCTGTGCGTGGAATGACTTTCACCTGGCTTTGCTACGTTACCAAGCCACTGCTCGGGTATTGCACTCTTTATTCTGTTGTTTTATCTACATTACACTCTTCTCTTGTGCATCCAGGATACTTTACATGTTTTTCTAATTTAATCATGTTTTTAAAAACTATATGACTGTCTTATTTTTCTCTTGTTGGGTGATGTCTAAGCTGGCACCTGCCAGAAATCCTGGGGGCGGCCACCTTGGGTGTTTACCAAGGAAGGTGATTGGGCCAAGCTGTTTCCGCCCTGGTGGACTGCGCATGATCCCAATACTACCGCTACGAGCACCTGGCGCCTGCCTGCATGGTTATCCACTGATTGGCTTGACGCCCGCTTACGTAGATACCACGTCCAATCTCCTGCTCTCCCCTCCTTGCCACATTCTCCCTCTACCCCATATAAGCTTCTGTACTTCCTGAATAAAGTGAGTTCCTGCTTCGACAGACTCCCGGCTGTGTCTGGTACTCTTGGGACGAGGAGGCCCAGCCGTGCGCTCACCTTTCCTCTCCTCCGGCCCTTGTGTGGTAGTAAGACCCCCACATTCTCTGGTACGTACTAGGCCACGACAAAATAGAAATATGCTTGATCATTATTTCTAGGCTTTGTACATTCCCTGATCCAAAGTTGCCACTCATTGAATATTTGAGGAATAAGAAAGCCTGGAGTGGGTATGCTTCTGTGATGTATTGATTAAGGTTCTTCGGGATACATCACTAAGAGCAAGGTGCTGATTATGCAAAGTATTGATTGCAATTACATAGCCAGAATTTTCTTAATGCTTTGTATCCCATACAGGAAAGCCATGGAATTACCTTTAATTTACTTGAATTCTGAAGATGAGATATTATATATAATTTCTCAAAATACCAGATGAAAAAATTGTACATGACTCAAGAGAACAATGCATTTTTTGACATTAGCCATGAAAACTTGCAAAACAAAAATACTAATTCTCCTTGCCTCGAGGCTCTTTTTCCTATTATCTTTGTACAAAAGATCACATTTTTAAAATTTGTTTACACAATATTTTTAGAGCACTTGGCTGTCAGGAAGCACCCTGCAACCCCTACTTAAACTACTTAGGTCTCAGTGTTCTTGTCTGTATAACAAGGCTAGTAGTACTAAGCTCTTCTCCCGGGAATGTTTGATTAAATATGTTTCATGACGTTGCACAGGCCCTGAATACATCAGCAAAGATTTTAAAAATAAAATGTCCTATATGCGCAGAAAATAGGTTTATTTGGCCTTGTTTTAAAAGCAAGTACATTTCCAAGAGGGAATGTTTGCACCATCAGCAAACATTTCAAAATAGATCTCAGGTAAAAATTGTTATGACTGCACAGAATGTTTTATTTGGGGTTGATAAGATAGGCAAGCATTTCAAAACATCTCCACCCATAATTCTTAATGGGAAATGCAAGGCTTCGTGGAACGTGATGCAGTTTTTTTCTACACTCAGTATCTTAGCTGTTATGGGAGAAATTTTGTTATATAGATATAGATATACATATACATATATATGCATATGTATATGTGTATATAACGCAGAAATGGCCCTATGTTTGGTTGGACATTTGCAGAGTGCCTTCTTTAACACTTCAAGTAGGAACAGAGCCCAGAATTCCTGATGTAATGCCATTCGTTTGCCTGTCATTTGAGGTGACAACAAGGGCTGCATTGACTTCCGTCACAGGCAATACTTGCCTGGCTTAGGTGGATAGGGTATCTTTTTCTACAGCTCTCATTTTTCTGGGTGTACATTTTTCTTCCTCATTTGTACCACTTTTTATAGCAACTGCATTTCTCTTCCAACAACAGGTTGACCTAATCAGGCAGAGGAGAGAATCCAGTTGAGGAAGGGGAAAATGAATGGAAAACAAGAAAGAAATATAAACAAAATATATGCTGGAATGCTTCTGAGGTGCTAAAAAAGTAGAATAATTTTGGATTTTTAAAAAAAAATTATGGGACAATATTACAATTCATAACCTCTTCCCATCTGTTGTCTTAGTTACTTTTTCGTCGCTGTGACTCAATACCCGACACCCACAAACTTAGGAAAGGAAAGGTTTATTTCAGTTTGCAGTCTCGAAGGTCACAGTCCATTCAGGGGTGGCCAGCAACAATCGAAGTACATGGCAGAGAGAGAGGTGGAAGCAGCTTCCCCGGATGTCACAAACATGAAGGCAAGCTGAGGCTAGTTGAGACTAGTCTCCCAGTCCTCCAGGAAGGCAGGTGCAGCTTATGTATCCTTTCAGGTCTCCGCCCAGTAATTAGTCCCTCCTGCATCCAGGTGTGGCCACTACACACCGTTAATCCTAACTTAACTGTAATCCACCCCTCCAGACCAGACCCCAATCCACCAACATCACATGGTTCCATTAAAATACATGAGACTTTTGGGGGACACTCCAGATCCTAACCACAGCATCTGTCTTACCCTTGCACTCCATTGTTAACATGAATTACTGAGTGCTTCCTTCTGGAAATTTGTGTAAAAAAGTCAGTGTAGTTATTTCAAATATGAAATGAATATATGAAATATATGAAAAGTTTCCAGAACTGATTAGTATCAACCTCTGGTCAGTCTTCTTTCCATGGGATCTACTCACATACCTTGGTGTACATCTGGAAATGTACACTAACATTGAGAGCATTTTTAAATTAAAGCATAATATATATATAAAGAAAATATACATTGTAAATATAAACTGTAAACCTGACCTTTTTATTCAATACGTCAATTAAGCAACAAATGCTCTACCATGGTGCTATACCCTGAGCTTGAGGTTTTTGTTTTGATTTTAAGATCTGGTTTTCAGGGAACCTTTTCAAATTCATTGAACCAACAATTCAAAGTTTGAGGCCCAAAAATTTAAGTAAGTTCCTTAGGGTTTTTTTTTTTTTTCATCCACTTGTGAATTTCATCTGGATCTTAGTGTACATGACTTGGGGGCAAAGTGAAAAAAGGAAAGGAGAGAGGGACAGAGAGAGAGAGAGGAATGAATTATTAGTGCTGGAGGAAGATGAAATAAGAGTCCCCTGTTTTAAGAAGAGTTTCAAGAGTTTGAGGAAGAAATAGATGATAAAATCTTTCAGTTGTCTGTAGGAATCATTTGTCTTTTATCACTTAATGATAGAATCAAAACTTTCAGTGAGGCACAGTTATCTATAACAGACTAAATCCTGGCTTCTCCTGATAGAAGATGTAGCCATGTGTCACAGTTAGAATCTGAAAAGTCCCTCAAAACTTCGTGTTTGGAAGGTGATTCAATCATGGGAGTTAATCTATTGATTTCCTGTGCTGTTAAGAGTGGGGCCTGATGGGAAGGGGAGGATCATTGGGGCTTGGCCTGGAAAGGGTGTGTAACTGGGGCCTGACCCAGAGAGTCTATGCCAGCAATGCTTTTCTTTTTTATTCTTTGCCTCTTGTCTGCCATGGAATGAACAGATTGCCTTCTGGTAGACCTTCAAGTCTTTGCCCCCTTGTGAACTGCCCATGAGTGGACTGAAACCTCCTGAAATTATTAATATTATACCTTAAATATTAAACTTTCCTTCCTTTATGTTGTGGGTGTTGTTGCGGAGTTTTCATCAATGAAAGAGAACTAGGACAACATGTAACTAAACTTTATCCAATACACTGTAAGTGAAAGTGTTGTACAGGAATTCTGGGAACCTTTGACATGCACTGTTCTTGACCCTTTCCTTATAGCTGTTGGCTGGAGTATGGATGTTTTGACTGGAGCTCAAGCAGCTGGTTGATTCAGATGGACAAGGGACATCCATTAGGAATGATAGGACAGAAACCTATGTATACTGTACTAATTCTATTACTAATCCTGAACTTTTAATAGAGTAACATATTTTCGATTTTGAATATAATTGGTATTTTATAATACTACAAGTGCATCTAATTTTAATTGATACAAATATTTCCTATTCTATTTAAGTATATCTAAAGAATCTCAACAAGTAGTGATCAATAATATGATGCTCTATTATTTGCTTGGTTTTCCCCCCAACACATTATTATTGAGAGAAATTTTGAGTTTTGATAATCAACTCACAATGAAGATAAATTCATTCAGGACTGTGCATTAGAAGCACAGATGACAGGGAACCAGAGCACTCAGGAGTATCTGACTTAGGTCTGCTGTAGAGCCAACTTTAAAGTCCTACTAGGCTAGCATTTGAGGTGCCCAATGCATGGACATTTCCTATCTTTTTCAGAAATTCAATAGGGTTGAGGCTACTTGTACCAGATATTAGAGCCTAAGTCTGAACTGGGTAGGAATACTGCCATTGTTTGACCGATTCTCAAATTCCCCATCTGTAAAAATTACTGAGAATACCTAGTTACAGGCACCACCATCATAGATTAAAGTAAAAACAATTTCTATGCAAGGAATTTGCAAATCGTGGCAAGTCACATAAATATAAATTGGTACTATCTGGGGAGAAGAATGGTAGCAACTTAACTGTGCAAAGTAAATATCAGTGGCATTTAAGATAAATCCAGCATAATTCATCCATTGAAAATAAAGGAGCTAGACTTATGAAGTCATCAGTTGTATAGAGTATGTATTTATTAGAACTGTAATCTTGTCAGGAAACTTATTTTAGAGAAAGTGTATTACTATTTGAGAAAAATGCAACTAGTTTCTAAGGAGATCATGTAGCCATAGCTTGGTGCACTTTATAATTGTATCATAGGTAATATGATTTATCTTAGGGAAGATCTGGTTCACATTTCACCAGAATCAGAAGCAGCCATACTATGGGTTATTGAACATCGTGTGTTGCCAAGAGATCTATCAGCAATCAAGTAGGAGAGTCAGGGGTTCTTGGTTTTCACCTTAAAGTCAGCCTTGGGCATACAACTTTTTTTTTTTTTGTAATAAACTATAGTTTATGGACAACAGGTGTAGCAGGCTTATATCTTAAATTGTGTGAGACTGAGCTCTTAGGTTGACTCTAAAGGGATTTGGAAAGATTTATCAGATTGAGTGACAGCCAAGATGATTCTTGAAATTGACTTTTTGATATCATTTTGACAAATGAAAGGTTATAGTTACTAAAAAAATCTCTTAAGAGTATGGGGTTTATCTATACATGGTAGTGAAGATGACTAGTAGCAAAGAAGCCTCATTATTTAATTAGTGCTGAGGTTTGGGCATTCCATGAATCTAATTGGCTCTGAACATGTGGCCTGGCTTCCTCAGTGTTGTTTATATCCACTTCCCTTGTTAAAAGCCAAAGGTTTCTTAGAATAGGGTAGCAAGCCTCCCACACTGTTTAAAACAGAATTTATGTGCGCTTAATTAATGTCTTTTCTAACAATTGCAATTAACTTAATGACAAAAATCGGCTGTGCTTCAAAGACAGAGGAAGGAAATTTTTTTTAAAAAGGAGAAAAAAATTTCCATGTTTTTGTGCAATGAGTGTGCCTCTCCTTTGTCCCCAGGATCCTGCCCAGGGAGCCCCCTCCTTGCTCCTTTCCCCCTTGTAAATCACTTAATCTCCACGCCCTCTCACGTTTCAGGCCAGTCCTCGGCTGTCACAAAGGCTGTTAACAGCAATTTCAGGAGGGATAAGAGCCTTTTTGTTTTCTTTGATTTTCATTTGATGTTTGGAACGACACTGTAATAACTATAAAGCCAATTTTGAGGAGGAAAGGCCTAAGCTTCTTAACATGAGTGTTTCTTTGCATTAACTTTCACTGTGAGTGATTTGTTTATTTGATGTATATTTATTGAAAGCCTCCTATAGGTCAAGTCACATTATAAACACAGGAGAGATAAGAAGGAACAAATAGCTCTGCCTTCATGAGGTCTTCTTTTGAAACAAACATTATGTCATAGCTAGGTTTTAGGGAGGATGAAAATAAAATGGATTAAGTTGTGGAAATGTGGAACTCCATGGACACACTTATTTCTATCTTCTTCCAAATGCACATGGTCTGTACCTAGCATGGGGAATGTTTGGCCAGCAAAACCATTTGGTTGGGCCCAGCCAAGGCAATTAAGGATGAATTAGTTATATAATATATAAGAATTAAATGTTTTACCAAATATAGCAGGCTAATTTTAGTTGGTAATTTTGTATGGTCTGAGTATGATGTCACAAATATCCAAATGATCCTTGGCAGAAAAAAGATTTCCCACCCTTGCTGTAGGTGGACATGTATGCTTTCCCTGAAAAATGCGAACAGAACAGTGAAGTAAAATAAAACAAACAAAAAAACCCCCTAAACAACCACAAAACAAATAAAAGAACACCTTCACTTTAAAAAAAAAAAACCTGGGTAAATGTAAGTTTAGTGATATGATCTGAGCAGAACTTTATTTTCTCATAGTATTCACATGATATTTAATATAACTAATTCTAACCAGAGGTTTGTGCCAACTCTTAAATGGAGAAATGAGAGGAAACAGAAAGATAAAGGTAAGAGAGCATCAAGAAAGAAAAGTAGAACAGGGAAAAGGAGAACAAATTCTGGTTACTAGAGTGTTTGTAATCATATATGAAACCTTGAGAACTTAGGGCATGATCAGATGAGGGTAAAGGACCACCAAGATAAAGTTAGAAACACAGACAGTAAGATTAAAACCAGTTTGCTATTTCAAAGTTGGCAGTATTAGCCAACCTGTGTGTCATTGACTATTTGTTTTTATTTTGGTTAAAGTTCCTGGATTCCCTCTTTCACTCTTGGCCTTAAAAAGTAGGTAAAATAAAGGAGAAAACCGCCTGCTGGAGATGGCAGGATGCCTAGCAACGTGTGTGAGAAACACCTTAGCTGAAAGGTTTGGACCAAGGACATAAGTTCTGATTTAACCTCTGCCAAGAGCCTACTACAAGTTGGAAATGGAAGATCTAGTTTTCCAAGCCTGTTTGGAAAAGTAAGAACGCTCGTATCTGGTTCCCTGAAAATAATCATTAAGAGCAAAATTCAAGCACCTCATTTACTATGGAGAACCATTGAGTTTAGCCTTTGCAGTGGGCAGATCTGGATTTTAATTCCATTTCTACCATTTGTACCTTGTGTGACTTTAGGTAACTCAATAACTGTTGCTGGGCTTATTTCTTAGCTGATGGGACATTTCTGGTGTGTAACACTATTGGCAGTAGATTCAAATGTTAACTTTGATTTACATTAAATTACATAATATTTCCATTTTGTAGCTCAAAAGTATAAATATACCATCAGTGCTGCAGTTAGTATGCTGTGAATTCCTCATTGCTGGGCACCAACCGGAATGCCATGTTTATTCAATATTTTAAAGACTTTTTAAACTTGGAGATATAAGAACATTTGTACATTGATGAATATCTATAGACACCCAAAATATGGAAATACTTTATTGTTTTATTTTCAAGAATAATGACTTTATTGAGATATAACTCAGATGGTATAAAAACTGATCCCTAGAAGCATGCAGTGCAGGAGTTCTTAGTATATTTACAGAGTTGTGCCACTATCACCACTATCTTATTTTAGAATATTTTCTTGCCCCCTAAAAGAAATACTCTGCCTCTCAGTAGTTGCTCCCTACTTCTTCCTCCCTCTAGCTCCTTGGGTCTACACATTTGCACGTTGTGGACACCGCATGTACATGGAACCGGACAGGTGGCCTATTGTGTTGACTTATTTTGCTGAGCAAGTATTCGGGGTTTGTACTTGTTGTAACAGGCATCGGGAGGTTTTCATTGTAATGGCTGAATATTGTTGCATTGGATAGCTATACCACATGTTATTTATTTATTAATCAAATGAAGGGAACAGATTGTTTCTTTTTTCGTTTACTTTATTATAATAAGACTGCTATTAACACTCATATACAAGTTTTTCCGTAAATATCTTTTCAGTTTCCCTGAGAATAAAAATGCTAGGTCTTATAATAATTATAGGTTTAACACTTTGAAGCAATTGACACACAGTTTTATTTCTTTATTCAAAGTTGTTAAAAAGTGAAGTTTCTGGGACAAAATACAAGATGAGCTTGGGGCAACTGTGCCAGAACACTGGGAAGCATAAAACAGATAAGAACAGGAGTACGTTAAAGGGATGCAGGAGGCGCCCTGAGAGAGCGGCTCTCCAGGGAGGCCAAGTCTAGACTGCTTTCAATAACAAAAGAAATACATGTATTTGATTACAACACGGTAGTATACAATGAACATATTCATAATCCATGCTGATGTAAATACATGATGGATAACCAACTAAATGGAAGAGAAGAGACAAATCTTTTGGGGAGTATGAGGTGGCATGGCACTGTGCTTCTTTTTAACTTATTTTTAATTTACATGTTGCGTCTTGGTTACTTTTACTTCTCTTTCCCTCTCCCACTCCCTCACCTCCCTCACATCGCCTTACTCTCTCCACAAAGTCTATCTTTTTACTTTCTTTCATCTCTTTTACTTTTATTATAGTTTATCTTTCTCGTATTAGAAAAACCTTGAGATATTTAACCTTCTGTGCCTGATTCATTTTGCTAAGCATGATGGTCTCAAGGTGTATCCATTTTCCTACAAATGATTCAAATTTATCTTTCTGTGTGGCAGAGTAGGACTCCATTGAGTATATGTAGCCATCTTTATCTATTCATCTGCTATGGACATGCTGGCATCTTCCAAGATCTAGCTATTATAAATTGTGCTGCTATAAACATGGGTTGCATATATCACTGTTGTGTGATGACCTTAACTCTTTTAAGAAGATACCCAGAGAGGTATAGCTGGATTAAATAGATTACCTATTTTCAGTTTTTTGAGGACTCTTCATGATGATTGTACCAATTTATAATCTCACCAGCAACGTGAAAGTGTTTGTTTTTCCCCACAACCTCGCCAGCATTTGTTGTTCTTTGTGTTCTTGATACCAGCTATTCTTTCTGGAGTTAGCTGAAACTTTAGTGTTGTTTTGATTTGCATTTCTCTGATGGCTAAAGATGTTAATTGTGTCATATATTTATTAGCCATTTGCACTTCTCCTGAGAACTGTCTGTACATTTCACTTGCCCATTTTTTGACTGGGGGTCTAATATTTTTCAGTTCTTTGCATATTCTTGATATAGTCGTCTGTCTGAAGTGGAGCTGATAAAATTTTTTCCCACTCTGTCAGTTCTCTTTTTACTCTGTTGATTGTTTCCTTTGCTATGCAGAAGTTTTTAAATTTGATATAATCCCATTTACTGGTTGTTGGTATTATCTCATGTGGTTGAGATGTTTTATGACAAACTCTTATGTTCTTAAGGGCCTTGCCATTTTTTTCTTTCAACAAGTTCAGTGTTTCCACTTTAATGCCTAGGTCTTTGGTCCATTTTGACTTATTTTTGGTACACAGTGAAAGATTTGGTTGTAGTTTAATTTTTCTGGATGTGGTTAGTTTTCCCAGCACCTTGTGTTAAAGAGGCTATCTATACTTTAGTGTATGCTTTTGGGCCCTGAGACAAATCTTTTTTTAAAATGAATTCCAAATAACATAACTAGGTACTCCCTCCTCTAGAAACTTAAGTCCTTTAAATGTGTACTAGAGTTAGTGACTCACTTTTGACGGATAGAGTATGGAAAGGGAAGACATGGTAACTTTATAGAGAAACTTGGCAATGCTGCCTTAAGCGATCAAAGTCAACATCAGCTGTTATACAACTTGTTGATATCATATCTCTCCTGATATGAGAGGCCCTTCACTTATGTGATATTCTTCCCTAATACCCAAAACCTCAGTTTAATGATGAGAAAATGTTACATAATATAAATTGAAGGACATACTACCAAATAGCTCCCCAGTACTCTTTTCATTTTCAGTGCTTGGGTTTGAACACAGGGCCTTGTGTTCAATCCTAAGCAAAGGCTCTGTCATTAAGCTGTATCCTCAGCCCTTTTTTATTTTAGTTTGTGAGAGGCTTGTGCTAAGTTGCTCTACCTGGTCTTTACCTTGCCTCACTCGCTAGTCACTCAAGGATTATAGGTGTGTGTCACCACACGTGGCTCACCACAAATACTCGCCAAAACTGTCAAGGCCGTGGCAAATAAGGAAATTATCATAAAGCAGAGGAGACTACAGAGACTGGATGGCCAAACACAATGTGGCATTCTCAAACAGGAAAAGGATACTAGTGGAAAAATGGTGGTACCTAAATAATGTCAAGAATGGAGTTAATTATAATGACACCATTAGCGACAGTACCAACATTGGTTCCTAAATATTGACAAAGATCTACATATTGTAATGCATGATAATAATGTTAGGAGTATTCAGGTTAGAGTTTCTGAATACTTCATCTAAACTGAAGGGTATTAAAATGTATTATCTTTGTAATTTTAGTATATATTTACAATCATTTTTGAAATGAAAAGCTTATTCAAAGTGACACACACACCACACATTTTAATTGAATGTAATTGTATTTATCCAAACACAATTATTTAATGGAAAAATTAGTGGGTGTTCAACTGCCTGTCCAGATAATTGAGACAAAAGAATTTGTTATTGGAAGTGAATGTTGAGATTGATCTAAACTGATGGCCTACATGTATTAAATTTACCAGGGAATTACTTAACTTTCTATCAGGCTATCTACAGTTACAGGGTTGGTTGGCTGAAGCGATAGCAGCTGCTATAGCAATGAGGATTTTTGAGCATTTGATCCTCAGCACTGAGCACTTAGGGCACAGTTCTCTTGTCCTTTTCTGTGGATTACCTTATCTTTTTTCTTAAGCAGTATCAGCATTTACTAAATTAGAGAGTTAGTGTTACCCCTAAGATGATATTAATTTACCTTGGCCTCCTTTACCTGGGCTTGAAAAACACACTCTGCACATGCTTACGGGCTGATCTCATTCCCAGTTCAGGACTCAACTCTCACATAAACGGGGACGACTCCCAAATCTGTGTTCTTGCTCTTCTGTCTCAAGTTTCAGCCTTGTATAGCTGACTCTTTTCTAGATGTGTCCTGGTTGCTCCATTGGTGCTGCAATAAACCAGTTCTCAAAGTCAAACTCCTTATCTTTCCACCTGTCATCTGAGTTTAAATTATCCCCCTCACCTATATTCCCTCCTTCAGTTTTAACAATTAGCTGTCACTCAGGGACAGAAAGAATCTTTTCCGAGTGACTTCAGGGGTATTCTTGCTGTAGAGTTAGTTACTCAAATGTAGCCTTGTTTTCAGCTCATTTCTGAATCTGTTACCTGCTCTTTGCTTTTTAACTTGTTTACTTAGCTGCATGGCCCAAGGAGTTAGGCGCAATTATTGGAATTGGAATCATCAATGTACAAGGGATTGCTTAAACTGAAGGCCGACAGATGTTTTTTATGCAAGGAGGCCAATTCCCCAATAATTTTGGTTTTGTAATCCACATAGTCTATTTAATTACTCAACTTAGTCATTGTAGCAACAAAAGCAGTCATAGACGATATGTAAATAAATGATGTTGGCTGTGTTTCCCTAAAACTCTACAAAAACAAGCAGTGAATCGGATTGGGCCCATGAGCTATACCTTACCAAGGCTTGAGGCAAGCTGCAGCTCTGCGTGAGATTGCCTATGACGGTATCTGAGAAGACCCAGGGACTTTGCACAGTATCCAGAAGAGCATTTGGGTTAAAGTAGTTGCTTTGGGAAGAGAATTCAATGAGAGCAATTGAGAAAGACTGGTCTGAGAAGTTGGAAGAGAATTATGGTGTATTTGTGTCCTAGAAATAAGAAGCTATGAAAACAGAAACACTGCATCTGCTGGAAGATAAAAGAAGTAAAACTCTTGAAGACGCAGCATAGGCAAGATCTCCAGTAGAACAAATAATAATGCTGAGAATCAACAAATGGATTATATCACATTAAAAAGCTTCTGCATGTTATCATGCTTAGTGGAGTGAGTCAGAAGCAGAAAGTGAAATATTGAATGGTTTCTCTGATATGAGAAACCCAGATCACAATTATCTCACAGAACTTAGTGTGGAAAATAATGGGAACTGCGGGTGAAGGGTGGATAGGGGGAGGGCCAAAAGGAGAGAGGGAAGGGTCTAATAACCTTGCCAAGATATGTATGTGCACAAAGTGCTCAAGATCACTGTAAACCTCAAATTTTGCAATCAATAAAATTGGCAGGGGTGGGGGGGAGGGAGCTTCTGCATGGCAAAGGAAACAACCAACAGTGCAAAGAGACAATTTACAGAATAGAAAACATTTTTGCCAGCTACTGTTCAGAAAGAATACTAAATTTTAGAATATGTAAAGACTAAAAATAAATAAATCTTATCAAAATAAAAGATCCTATCAAGATGTGGACAATTGAAATGAATAGATACCTCTCAATAGAAGTGCAAATGGCCAGTAAGTACATGAAAAAATATTTATCATCTTTGGCCATTAGAGAAATGCAAATCAAAATGGCACTGAACGTCACTCTTACTCAGGTAAGAAAGGCTATCACCAAGTACTTGGAAACAACAAGTTTTGGCAAGGTTGTGGGGGAAAGAGAATTCTACATTGCTGATGAGACTATAAACCAATACAACCACTAAAGAAATAAGTATAGAGATTCCTTGAAAAATTAAAAAGAGAAATTTTGTTTGACCCAGCAATGCCTCTTCAGGGTATCTTTCTGAAGGGGTTAAAGTCATCATATATTCATGTTTAAAGTGGCAAACTTTGTAACAGCGAAATCTTGGAAGCAACCTGTATGTCCGTGAACAGATGAATAACAAACATGTCGTGAATGTGCGTACACCCTTGAGTACATATGCTGTGGTACATATTCTGCCATAAAAGAGGCAAATGAGTCATTTCTAAAAACATGAATGCACCTTGAGACCATAATCCTGAGCAGAAGTAAATGGGACACCGTAGGTTAAATATTGCATGGTTTCTCTTAGATGTGAAACCCCAAATATAAACAATTTAAAGAGCAAAGTAAAAGAGATGATAGGAAACAGGCAGGTAGTCTTTGTAGAGATGAGACGGGAGTCTGGGGAAGGGGGAGACAAAGGGAAGGGACCAGAGAGAAAGGAAAAAACAATTAAAATGTGATATGTGCATGCACCAAGTCCCCAGGTCAAGTGTAATTATTATGTATTGTGAAAATATACTAATAAGAATATTAATTATGGATAAAATAAAAGTAGCAACAGATCTCCATCCTTCTCAAATTCTGTACCGAGATGATGTAGGATGTGCTGAAATTTGAGTGAATTTGGGCATAAGTCATGAAAAACACAGTGCTGAGTGACAGAGTTAGACAGAAAGCTGGAACCCGGGCTTCTGGTCAAGATGGCGACTGAGTAATAGCACTGCACAATGTCTCCTCATCCACTCACTTAAAAAGTCAAGAAGAAAGTTAGAAAAAGCGTGCTTGATGTAGCTAGGAAAGAGAGGCGCGTCCCCCAAAACTGAAAGGTGACAAGTGGGAGGCCAGAAACTCCGAAGGACCATGGAAACCGGGGGAGGGGGGGTGCGGAAGAAATTATGGCAGTTGTTTTGTATTCTATAGAAGTGAAATTAAATTAATGAACTTACTTTCTATCACAAAAATGTAGATTCATAAAAACATGAAAAACATAGAAAACATTGACTTCTCAGCAGGATGCACTTCATTACTTACTTTCCAGAGGGGAAATTAAAAATAGAAAGTTTTCAAAAGTTTGACATTGTGGACAAAAGCAATCAATGGAACCCTGAGTGTCACTCCTTCACTCTTCTGTAGCTCCCCTTTTGTGGGGGCAAGAAGGGCTATCAGACAATTTTAAAAGAAGTTCATTTTATGCAGTATACCTAAACATTTGTTTAATTATCATTTAAGGATATAATCATATTTTGCATTAAAATTAAATAAATTATAATAACCTGTTATCCTTGAATTGACTTTTAAATATTTTAACTCACTGATTATGGAAATGTATCAGTGATCTTTTCCTGAAGTAACCCCTCATAATTGTTTTGTATACAACTCTGTATACAAAACTTTGCACAGATGTTAGCAAAAAAAGTCTTTTTTTTCAGTGCTAGGGCTTGGTCCAAAGACTTTATACATACCTAGTAAGTGCTCTACCACTGAGCTACACACCTTTTGCTAGACATTTTTTTTTGTAGTATTGAAAATTGTACTCAGATTCTTTGCACAAAGCTATAGCTCTAAACTTTTTCCTTTTTTTTTTTTTCATTTTGAGACAGGGTCTTGCTAAATTGCTAAGTTGCTTGTGTCGGACTTAAATATATGATCTTCCTGCCTCAGCCTCCCAGAGTGCTGAGATTGTAGGCATGTGCCACCACCCCCAGTTTAGAGATAAATTTTTTAAAAAGAAGCTGAGAACATTAAAAGTTTTGCATACCTAACTCATCATTAATATGACTCCATTTTTCAATTGAAAATACCTGGGATGTAAGTCTTGTAATTTTTCTTCTTATTATTCTTCTCTTTCCTCTTTTCTTCTCCAGTGCCCTCATTTTCCTGAGGCAGACTTAGACCAGCCAGCTCAGAAACGTCCTGGGGCTCAAATCGCAAAAAGAATCCCGTGACCTTTCTACCTTTGGTTCTAGGAATTCTACAAGAGAGTTCTTGGAAAACATGAGAGGCAGATTAACATTACAGTCCAAAGTTTACTCAAGAGTTAAGGAACAGAGCCAGCAATAGAGGCTATGACTGCTAATTTTGCCTTTTGATCAATGGGAGTGAGTCCGGTTGGGGCTGATTCCACATCATTAGTGGGGCTCTTGACTACACCTCTCTTTAATTCTTTCCTGAGCGAATTTGTAATTTGCCTTTGGTTTCTGTGTAAAAACAACCGATTGTGAAGGATCAAAGGGAATAATGACAAGGAGGAAGTGGTAAGTTACCGAAATCTTGTAGGAGGAACAGTGACTATACACAGTGTGATTATTTAAAGTAGTTCTGAAAATTTTCTTCAGGAAAAAATTCTAGTATAATGCACTTCAAGAGAACTGTCCAAATTTTATATTCTTTCATTCTTACTTGGCTGTTAACCTTTTACTGAGCATCCATTATTTACATAATTTACCTGCATACACACACACACACACACACACACACACGTATGTATTTATGCACAAAAGGTACATAAGATTTCTTAAAAATAAAAGTGTTGAAAAACAGATAAGAGATTGAGATATTGAAGTCAAATAGACCTGTATTTGAATCCTGGTTCTTCCATTTACTTGGTATAGTTAGTTGAGGTTCCCCCAAAATATGTCACTGAAGCCTCCCCTCAGAACGTGACTTTATTTGGAATAAGTCTTTCTGAATGCTATTAACATTGGGTTTTTAAGGTGAGCTTGTCCTGAATTAAGTTGAGCCCTAGATCTAATGGCAAACGTACAAATGAGAGACAGAAAACAAGAGGACACAGAGTAAGTCCCATAGAGATGGAAGAAGAGCCAGGGGAAGCAAAGGTTGTGGGGAGCCATCAGCATGGGACAGATTCTCACCCAGAGTGCCCCAAGGGAATCACATTTACAATATCTTGATTTCTTAGACTCCTAACATCCATGATGGTGAGAGAATAAAATTTCACTTTTTTTAGCCTCCAAAATTTCAGATAATTTGTTACAATAGCCCTGGGAAATTGATATCCTAGCTTTCTGACTTATGGTTGGCTCTCAGTCTCAACTTCTGCCTCTCTTCAAAATGAAGACAGTACCATCTCCTTCTCACAGTTAGTGTGATTGTTTAGTGAGCAAGTGCAGGTAAGGTGCTTAACACAAGATCTGATGCACAGGAAAGGCGAAACGAATGTTAGAATTTTATACTCAGGTATAGTTGGTACTTACACATTGTGTATATGGGTTATGTTCTTCTAGTTCAGGGTAATATCTAATGTATCAAAAATGTGATTAAAAGAGTAATTACCTCTGCTACTTTTTAAAAAATGGTGACCTTTTTGTCTTAAAGAAGGGAAGAAGAAATAAAAAGAAGAAATACCATGCAGATGAATTACTCTTCTTAATATTTTTGTTTACAAAAATCACCTGGGCCACAAAATCTCTTTGGAGCATAGCTTATGAGCCTTGACAGTCTCCTGAAGACATGGTTAGGGCAGTAAGGACTTGAGTATACTGTTTACAGACTTTAATGCACTGTTTCCAAACAGGGTGATTTTTGTTTCTTCATTTATGGGATCCTACCAGTCCTACAGGATGACGATTGGTAGACAGGATAGGAAAAACAAAAGCACACAAACAAAATAAACTTGAACATATTTAGCCTTAAATTTGTGCCAGGTGGAACTACTTCTTTCCTTCCTTGTGTCTTTTTTAAAAAAATATCTTTACTAACAAGTTAAAAATCCTTCTAAAAGTTCTAATAAATTTTTGTTAAATTTATCTCCAAATGCTCTGTTCTTTGTTACTCTAGGCTATTCTTACTTTCAAATTGTTTACTAATTTACCAAGAATTTTAAAAAATAGGTTATGGATTTTATCAAATGTTTTGACCTGCATCTATTAAATTGATTGATGTGTGTTCTTTTTAAAATAGTTAATGTGGTGAGACACGTTTCTAGATTTATGATTTTTTTCTTTTTGTTGCCTTTTTAATATATGAATATGAATGTACTACAGATTCATTAGCATACAAGTTAATTACATACAACTTGGGGAACTTGTGCCCAAAGAAATGTATCACTTTTGACCACCTTTTCTCTCCCTCTTACTTTTTCCCTCTCTCCCCAAACTGTTCTCAGTGTCTCTTCTCATCCTACAAGTTTTATTTTCCTCCTTCTTACCTTCCCTCTTATGTCAAGATCTTTTCATACATGTATTTATTGCAATCTCTTATGAGAGACACCTTGTGACACTTAATCTTTTTAGTCGGGTCCACTTCACTGAGTATTATTGGCTCAAGGTGACTTCATTTCTTGCATGTTTTACATCTGTCAATCTTTGCAGCTGTGTAGTATTCCAATGTCCATTTATATCACATTTTCTTCATCCATTTCACTTTCTTGTATTTCCCTTGTCTGCATGCTAAATATTATTGCGTGTGCTGGGCCATAAAGCCTAGTTGGAAGAGCAGCTTGCACATCAGGCTGGATTTGCTTTAGACAAAATATCGTTACTCCAATGTACTCAAAATGAATACTTACCCAACGAGTGGAAGCAGCCTTCTAAAAAGTGGTTTCCTTAATTACAAACAGGCCCATCAAGTGTTGTGCCACTTCTCTCAGTGGTAGGTGACAAAAGACGCTGCAACTACTCTTCAAAGGAGATAATTTAATATGTTCCATATCACTGGATCCCAGAAACTTTAATGAGGGGATGGGTTCCTGAATTTTTAGGACTTGGTCTTCTACCTTCTGGTTTGCATTCTCATCCATTTTCTCCAGGGCTCTGCCAGTGTAATTTGTGTTATTTTGCACTTCTTTTGGCTTATGTCATTTTCTCCCAGGCCAGGTCGACTATGTCCTGTCCCCTTTGAGTCTGAGGAGATTTGATCTTCTATTATGAGTCTGGTGACACCAGAAGTAAATCTCTAGGATCTGTTGACAAAGAACATATACTGTCTTAGACATGCACAGTTAGGTTTCTTCTTATGGTAAGAAAATCTCGGAGTGATAGGGAAGGGGGAGGTTTGAGATTCTCAGTGTCTTCTGATCCCAAGCAGGTACCCCTTTTCTAAGTTTCAGGTCTCCTTCCTACTCAATCAATTCAGCTATGAATTCAATTTATACTTTAATTCTGTAACAGATAGAGTTAAGTATTCTGTTGGTTCTGTGACTATAAAAATAATAAATTACTTTAGGTTTTAATAGAAAATTTCTAGTAATATGTCACTTAAGCTGAGCAGATAAACACTGAGTTTATTAAGAATTACCTTTTAAGTGCACCTATGTACTCAGAAGGACTTATTCAATGGCACAGTCCTTCAGGTCAACATCACTTCATTAACAATCAAGAGAAACAATCCCTTTCTTCCCCCAAATACTTAATTCATTAAGAACTTCCTCATAAGTGCAGGTATTGCAAGATGAGTTACAATGAGAATGCATGGATTATTGGATCTTAAGGTCCAGTTCTTGTCAAGGAGTTTAGCATTCAAGCTTGGGATATAATTGAACCCATCCCTAAATTACATTTGTAAACTTTTTTTGTTTTGGTTCCTGGAACTCTTCCTGGTACTAATTCATGCCCATTTGGTGTCCACTCAGGAGACATAAATGACACCAATTATTTTAACAGAGATAATTAAACACAGGGAATCATTCATTAAGTTGCTAATTAGGTAACTGAAGAAGCAAAAATAAAACATTAATATATGATGAAGGTGCCAACTGCAGGAACGGCTACCATCGCAATGGCTTGGGGATCAAAAGGAAAAAATTGGGACTATTAAAACTTGAAAGTTTGATGGAGAGGCCCCACGGAGCTGGAACACAGATCTCAGGGAAGGCCCAGTTGTGAGGGGTGATGGTGTCAGTGAACTTGAGGATAACCTCTGCTGGACTGACATCTCTGCTGTGGGAATACTGGCTACTTAGGGCTGGTGCCTCTGAGGGAATTTAAGGAGAGCAATTCTGCAAGTGTTGGAAAAACTGCACACAAGTTTCAATCACTGCTGCAGGAAGGAACACTCGTTGCTAAGATGCTGAGGTGATTCTCCCAGGACCTGGAGCAGACTAGAAGTATCAAAGGAGGCAATCTGGAAGTGTTATCCGCCTTCCTTATCCTCCAGCCTTGCCATCTCCTTCTAAGGTGAACACGTCTTATAACAAAGCCTGACAGGGAACCAGCTAGCAAAACAGAAGTGGGTTGCAGTTTGCAGGTTCCTGGTATCAGATCACAAATCATAACATCAGCATCACAAAACAGAAAAGAAGAATGAGTGTGGTATAGACTCATTTGACTCCCTTTGGCTCAATTTTCTTTCTACTCCAAGTCTATGAGAAAACACAGCAATGAGAGCATTAAAAAAGAGTTACAAACCATCAGAAATATTACCACAGTAAGGACTGCCATCGTCTTGAAATTCAGTATTTAAAAAAAAGCCTTTGAAAATTGTGTTCACTACTTGTAATAACTGGGACTTATATCCTAATGATGGAAATAATGAAAATTTGAAAATATCATTATGGAAGGAAAAATAATAAAGATACAAGTTTGAATTCAGTTTTAAATATAAGATTTATTTTGTCCTCAGCCTATACTTTTCAGGCATTTGACTGAGTTTGTATGAAATGTTGACATTTGATATAGTAAAATTTTAAATAAGATTAATTTATATATCATTAGTACAAGAGGCTCTCTTTTTAACTTAATAAGCAGTTGTTTCAATGTAATGATTCACAATAGATTCATGACTGATGAAGTTGCCCTTAAAAATAAGGAACAAAATATGGAAACATTTTAGTCAGGGATAATTTTTCTACAGGGTCTAATTGCAAAGATTCTCTGTAATTAAACTGCTCTGAATGTTGGCTTAAGTTTTCATAAGCTGATGTCTAACTTTCCCATGATTGTCCTCATTCAAACAAATTAGACTTAAGAAAAATACTTTTTTCTGAAATTTCAGTGCACTTCAGAGGCAGATACACTTGAAATGCATTCAAATAAAATGCAGGACCAAACACTGCATAAAGCTCTTAATGTATTTGGTATTTCCACAGCAGTCTAACGACCTCTTTATCACCGTCACAAATCACAACACAGATGGTGTTTCTTGAGATCTCTTAGTCACATTTTCATCCTGTGCCACAGTGGCGTCCTGTATCAATATGGCTTCGTGGTACATGGCTTCATTTTGCTGTTGACAAGACTGATATAAACAGGCTGTGTAATTTACGCTGCTATCAAATAAATCACATGTGAACGTTTAACTCTGCTAGCCCGATTGTCTGGCAACTGTTTTTGTCTGCATGGAGAATATTTGACATCCAAATTCAACTCAGAAAAAACAAAAACAAAATCCCAAGTTTATTCTCTGAAGTCTAAGAAGAGTTTTTTTTTTTTTTCCCAAACAAAAGGTGGTTTAATTATGACTGTGGAGGAGGTTAAAGAAACATCTTTTTGAAAGGTTATTCTAGCAAGTGGTTATGAAAATAAGTAAGACATGGAGTGATTTTGGTTTAAGTCAGCTCCTGTGATCAAAAAGCTAAGGATGCCTTGATGAAATGTATTAATTTTGAACTTCTGAGAGGAGTAGTGACACACCTGTGTGGCGTGTAGGAGGGGCTAAGGAGTCTGCATGCTCAGAGTTGTCTGTATTATTGAAAATGAGGTGCTTTTCTCCCTCAGCTTATTAGATTTCAAGGTGATGATTGAGGTGATGAATGAGTCAGGGTACGTGACAAAACGTTCAACATCGTTGGTAGTTAGAGAAATGTGAATCAAATCTCCAATATGAGAACACTCCACTCCAACTAAGTCATCTGTAAAGAAGAGGAAAATAACAAGCACTGGTGAGGATATACGGAAACTGGTGTCTCCTACTTGCTGGTGGTAAAAATGGTGCTTTAGAGAAACAGGTTGGCAGTCCTCAAAAAATTAAACATGGAGCTACTGTATGAGCTAGCAATTCTACTCTTAGGTATATATATATCTGAGAAAACTATACCAAATGCCCACACAAAAACTTGTACGTGAATGTTCGTAGTGGCATTATTCTTAAGAGCTCAAATCAAGAAAACATAGTTAGCTAACAAATGAATAAACAGTTATCTATACAATGGAACATTATTCAGAAATTAGGAGAAGGAAGTACCCACACATATGACAATCTCAGTGAACATTGGAAACATTATGCTAAATGAAAGAAGCCACACATCTGGTATGAATGCATTTATATGAAATGCCCAGGTAGGTACATCCACAAAGTCTGAAAGTAGATCAGTGGCTGCCCAGGAATTTGAGAGATAGGAGGCTTCTGTTGGGGTAATGCAAATACAATAAATTAGACAGCAATGATGGATGTACAACCTTATAATTATATTACAAAAATATTCAAATTTTAAAAAAGGATAAACTTTGTAGTGCAAAAATTATATCTTGATAAAACTATTATTTAGAAGAAAGAAAATGAAAGGATGTGCTCATTTTCAGGTACCAACGCTGCACCTGAATGAGGACCATAGAGTACTCCGGTGCCTCACCCTAACCCTAGGTCTTGCCACCCTAGGGTAGAGCTCCACCAGTGGTGGAGCCTTATACTTCATTTGCTAACACTGCTTCATTTTTATAACTCCAATCCTCCATGTCGGAATCTACTGACTGTCCTGTTGAAAAACCAGTGGTCCCTCTTTGCCAATCCTGATTAAAGCTCAAGGGTGGGGCTTGTCGATGTGTGTCTTGTTGTGTGGTCTCTACAGAGTATCTGGTATAGAGTAGGTGCCTCTGTGGCTATTGAATTAATTCTCCTTTCTCAGGAAATATTATTCAGTGAATTACAATTGCTGTTAAGTTACAATCTAACTCCTCACTGGATAATATGGAAGGCATTTGTGGCTGTGTTTTCATCAATCTGGTCAATCTCTTGTTTAGAGCTCCTCTCATGGCTCTCCCATTTTACCGAAACCTTTGCAGCTCATGACAAGCTTCATGAGCCCTCTGTCCTCCCCAGCTTCAGGCTTGTCCCTTCTTTTCCTGGAACCATTCTTCCAAAGCAGTGGCTTGGATTCTATGCCCTCCTTCCTTCCCCCTCAGCTCAGGGGTGGCCGGTCATAGCATTATCTGAAAGCTCTCCAGATCTTTTTCTGATTCCTTCCTTTTGTTCTTCATTGACATTTTGCCCAACATATTCTGGTACTTCCAATTCTAATTCTGTTGTTTTTTCTGTGGATATGAGCTAACACTTACATAATAACTTTTACTTTGTATTTTTTTTACTCTTAGAAATCACATAATGAATCCCAAATCATTCTAAATATGAATACATTGTTCTTTCTAAATCATACAAAGACTTTAGATACTTGAACTGTATTAATTAATTCTCCTGACCAATATATTACCGATGGCAAATGTTTTAATCCTTTCTTTTTAATGTTTAAAACTTTACATGATATTATAGTTTTAGTGATGTTTATTTAAATTAGGTCACATTGACCACTTTTATTGCTTTTCATTTCTTCCATTGGTTATCATTTCCATTTGGCCAGAAGTGCTTCTTCATAATTTCTTTTAATGAGAACCTTGGTATCAAACTCTCTCAATTTTTGTTTGTATGAAATTTTGACCTCATTTTTTGGAGACAAGGTATTTCTCAGTACTATAGGCTAGTCCTCAGCTTACTGCATAGCCCTGGCTGGCCTTAAACTCACCGCAGTCCTCTTGCCTCAGCCACTTGAGTGCTGGGATCGCAGTTGTGCACCATCACGCCTGGCCTATGTGGTGCTGGAGAATCAAATCCAGGGCCTTGTGCTTGCTAGGACAGCACTTTAACCACTGTGCTGTGCCCCAAGCTCTTGACCTCATTCTTGATAGCTAACTTTTTTGGGTATAGAATTATAGGATGAGAGCTATTTTCAATCACACAAGTATGGTAGCAACCGATAAGCCAGAAAATGTGTGTATGCAGATATTCTTAAAATTCAGTTGTTACCTTCATGTTTATTCAATAAACATAAGTGTGAGTCAGATTACAGATGTGAAAGATAGATCTGTTTATTCAATGTAAGATCATGGTTTTTGTGGTTCAAAAAACATCTAAACCATGAGGCAAAGGTCTTATAGATTTAGCCATGTAAAAATTGAAGATTTAGGTTCACCTCAGGATGCTTTGATAGATTTAACAGATGAATATTAAATCAAGAGGAGGCAATATTGGAAATCATCAATGTGCTATTGTTTCTTGATCAATGAAAAAATGAAAATAAATGATATTAACAGAAGTGGACATGTAATACTCTGAATACTGATGAAGTTACTAATCTCATCAATAATCAGACAAATGCATGTTAACAAGATCACTCTCCTCAATATGGAGGGAAGTTTTCATCTTGAAACAGTCCCTTATCTCCTCCACATCCCACTCCAACTATGAGCATGTTTTCTTTTGCTCCTTTTTTTTCAGTAAATCAGTGTGTACTCACTGTCTTCACATCACCCCTTATTCTCTCTCAAATTTGTTCAACTTTTCCTCTTGTAACTTTGCCAAATCAGTGCTTATAAGGACCAGGGGTGACATTTATAAGTTACCAAATCTGTGGGTTCATTCTTAGTGTTTGTTTTACTTAACCTTTTAGTAGCATCTGAAAATAGCATGCCTCCTCCTTAAAATAGTGTTTAGTGGTTTCCAGCAAGAACCACTGTCTTGATTCCTCTGTTCAATATTCTCCTTGAATGACTAACTGCACACTTTACAACTGCACTTAAGTACAACACTTAATGTCTGATATCCACCCCTAAACTCAATCTTTCTCCATATTTCCTGTTGTTCAGGCTCCAAAAAAGATTACTGGTAGTCTCACACTCCACAATTAATCCATTAACAAAGTTATTTGATGGCATCTTCCAAGAAACAATAGAAACAAACTGCATGTCTAGCTCATCTACTTCCAGAGAAAAGTCTAAGAACTACAGAATAGACAGAGTCTGGCTTGGTGACAGAAAACAGAGGCAAATAATGGAAGCTACTTAATCCATTAGTGAAGAAATCCAGTGTTCCTACATGCATGTACATGTCTGTCCCTTGGGGAATTTCTTCCCTTGAAACACAACCTTTTCCTTTATGAACTATCCCAATAACTTATTAGTCAGGATTATCTAGAGAAAAAGAACTAATAGGGTATGTACAGATATAGGTGAGATTTGTGAGAAACTGGGTCATGTTATGCTGAGAAGTCCCATTATAAGCATTTTATCTACCAGAGAATTAGGAGTGTCAGTGGTATGATTCAGTCTTGTTAGTGGTTGCAGTGCCAGGCCCCAATTCTGTCAGGCCTCCGTGACGATTTCGTGTCTCCACAGGCTTCAAGAGTAAGTCATGGAAGGTGGGAGGCAGGTTGTGAAGAGAAAACTTTATTGGGAAATTTACAGATGGGAAAGAAGGACAGAAGGAGAGTAAAGCTTCAGAAGGAGGACCCGGAACTGTGGGCTGCTCCTGTGGCTCACTCTCTAGGGGTTTTTGTAGTGTAGCTGGCAAGGGGCTGTCCTATGCTAAGCAGCTTGGTTGCTAAGGCCGGTTGCTAGGTTCTCCAACCTTACGTTGCTGCTGAAGCCCACTCATAAGTACTTCTCCCTTAAAGATCTTTCACTCTACTGTCTTTTAACTAAGATCTGGAGAATGGTCAGTACAGACTGTCCTGGAATACAGCCAGCTGCCTTTTCTATAATCCTGCTTTCTGGTAGATTCTCCATTTCTGTGGGACCCTGTGTCCCTCCCTGCCTACAAACCCACTGTCTCCTCTCACAGTCTGAATCTGAAAGCCTGAAACTGGAGAAGCCTCTGGTGTGGATCCCAGAGACTAAAGGCCCAAGAATCAGGAGCTCTGATGTAGGAGGGCAGGAGAAGGTAGTTGTCTCAAATCAAGAAGATTGAGTGAGTTTGTTCTTTCTCTTCTGTTTGTGGAGGTTTACACCGTATTGGGTGATGCCTGTCTGTATTTGTGAGGGTGCATGGTTTTTTTGTTTTGTTTTGTTTTTTAGTCTACTGATTGAAATGCTAAACTCTACTGCAAATGCCTTCACCAGAACCCTCAGAAATGTTTTACCAGATGCTGGGCATCCTTGAGCTCAGTCAAGTCTGACCGCAACAAATTGGCCATCAAAGAGGGCACTTGGGAGCTAAGTAGAACAAGTGGCTCAAACACGTCCAGACTTGTCTGTACTTCTCTATTTAGCTCTACACTGTAGGAACTGTTAGCAGGTCTGTGGTTGGGTTCAGACAACAGGAGACAATGGCAGGAGAAAGAGGGAAGGTGGTGCAAGGACATTTCTCCTGTCTTCCTCTGTCTTGACTGTTTTCCCCAGTAGCTATGTTCATCCTGCACCCCCCCCCCCCAACCCCCAGGCCTGCAGCAGCCCCAGTTTCCACTGGCCTCAAGCTCTGATAATGCTGTCTCCTCCCTTTGTCCCTCCAGCTCAGGGTGCTGGCAACTTCCTGCTGTGGCTAACCTCTGGTTGCTTCACTCTTCCCTTGGCTAGATTCCTTGCATTCTTTATCACTTGCTAATCAATTTAATGCATTCATTTCCTTTACTTTTATTTTCTTATTTCTTGGTTGAGTCGGAATGACAGCACATTGTATTCCTTTTCACTTTTTGTTTCTATCAGTAATGATTAAGTGCCCAGGTGATCCAAGAATGACACGTAAAGGGATATTATAAAATGTGAGAGGAAATTGTTGCAACAAAGGCCAAATAGTCAAGTCAGCAGTTTTTCAGCGGTGGGGCTGGTCAGGGGTTTACGGTAGGGATGAGGGTGGCCCTTTTCTGTATCTGTCTTTATCATCCACCTTCTCGCATACTTTGAATAGCTGGGTTATTGGCCCTGCTAGCCTCTCTCAGGGTTGCTCCCAACCACCCGCACCCTGATCTGTCTTACTCAGGGACCATGAAAAGCAGGCGATGTGAGCGAAGATGCATGGTTAATTGATGGGAAAGCCACCAGTAAGACTTAACCCCTCGGCCCTTTTCTAAGTGTTTCTGGGTGGGTCTTCTGGTGTTTGCTTGTGAACGTTACTATTTCCTCTGAACTATTTCTGTTATTTTAAGGTTAGCATTTAAAAAGAGCAGTTTGCCTCAGAACTCAACTTAGTAAATGTGGGTGAACTAAAGCGCCTGCAGCTGGTAGGCAGTCTATGCAGTGCAGTGAAGTTTCAAAAGGAGCTGTCATATCTTTAGAGAATGTGCTGGAGGCAGGAGAAATCCCTCCTCCCGTTTCCTGCAGATGTGCTTCTGTCCAACCACTCTCTGAATGTGTCTTTGATGAGTGCACTGTTTTAAACTGGTTATTTATAAAATAACCTTCCATGTACAAATCATTTTCAGTGTATAAATTATTCGTGTTTTGATTATCTGTTCTGGTCTTTAAATTTTTTTCAGAATAAGTTGGGCATAGATCTGTATTTCCCAGGGTCCCCTACAGATCTGCAGCATCTTGCACCATGGAATATGGTGAAGAAGATAGCTTATTCAGCTCAGGTATCTCTAGAGGGGTACATTGGCCTCACAGTACTGGTGGCATTATGGGAACAAGCACTATATTAAGTGTCCAGGTCAAGTAATTTTATTTGACCAAATGAAAAGTTTCCTTAGTCTACTGCCATGTTTTTGTGGTTTCTTTTCCTTTTCCTCACTCCTCAATACCATAACAATGTAATGGAAGATTCTGAGACAAAACCATTTCTATAAACAGGATATACCCTTACTTGCAAAGAAACTCGTGCGGAACATTCTAGACCCTTAGAAGAATCTGTCCATTAAAGTAATAAGAAAATATTTAAAGGAAAAGCCCCACAGTATTACTAAGGCAATATATGCTACAGTTGATATATTTAGAGTTGAAGATTAAAAATCTCTCACATATTTACAAAGATTATGTCACTTTTGGAAGTATATCATCAAAATTTTTCTTAAAAAGAGAACTATCTATGAAAACAGTAGTTAGCAGACAGCTGCCTTCTTTGCCACACTTTTGGGTCTGTCATATCATGGCTTATTTCTGGCTGATGGCTGAGCATGGCAGAGAAATGCTGTTCTTTTTTCTCTCAGGAACATATTTTATAGTCCCCTTTGCATTGCTGAGACTTTCATAGAATTATACTGAAGCCTGAACCTCTGTATGCCATCTTCCCTCCTCCTCCTCTCCTTTCATAGCTATGAAGCCTGAATCTTGGTCTGAAGACTCCCTCAGCCTCTTCCTGCTCCCTTTCCCTTTAACCCTCCACAAATATTTCCCCTAATAAGAACTTTCACCCCACATCCTGTCTTACTGCTCATTTTCCAGAGACCCCACCCTGACTCTGGCATCCTCACTTGCCAGCATGGAAAATGTCAAAACTGAACTTTTTTAGAATCCTTGGGCAGAAGCCAAAGGTCAGAATGTGTCAAGAAAAGAAAATTACAATCCTGAATAAGGCTATGTTATTTTTCTCTTGCTGCTGTAATGCATTGTTGCAAATTTAACATTGTTTTAAAAAGAAAGCCTTATATTGCCATTGATTTGGAGCCTGCTCTTTACTTTTGACTGATTTCAGGTGTTTTGTTTATTTTTCCTCTGATTGTGGCTCACGCTGCATGTGCATATGCGTAAGGCCATTAGGTTTTAAAAGATTAAATTATAAGGAGACTTTAGAGGAGAAAGCCTTCCAGGTCAGAGGCTGAAGACCTTTGTCCTGAAGTTCTTTATAGCTAGGGGAAAAAAAATAGCCCCTTAAAGATGTCTACATCCTATTCCCTGAAATCTTTCACTATACTTTATACGGTAAAAGGATCTTGCAGATATAATTAGCTCAGGATCTTGAGATGGAGGGATCATACTGAATAATTCAGGATAATCACAGGGTCTTTACAGAATGAAAGCAGACGAGTCAGTCAGAGGAAGGATAAAGGAGCCAGGCTGCTGGTTTTGAGGAAGGAGGAAGTGCTTGTCATCAAGCGATGCAGGCGACCTTTGGAGCTGGGAAAGGCAAGAAAGCGTTTTCCTCCTCTCTTTTCTCTGTCCGGAAGGACAGAGCCCAGCCGATTCCATCACGTTAGTTCAGTGAGCGCGATCTGGGATTTCTGACATCTAAAGGTTTAAGACAAAACATTCATGGAGTTAAAAGTCACTGTTTGCAGCAATTTGCTGCAGCAGCAACTGGAAGCAGTACGGTCATGCTCGCGATTGCAGCGTCATTGTGCTGGCATGTTCTGGCATTCCGTGTCCTCCCAGGGGCTCTGAAAACATTCACGCCAAAGCTGTCACCGAGGTCTCTGTGTCTGCGTTTTGTCGTTACTCAAAAACTTTCTTGTAGAGAAGTGATTAAGAGTCAGATTCAGGAACCGCACTGGAAGCCTGGGTCTGTCATTTATCAGCTCTGTGATCTTGGGCAAATTATTAACCTCCTTCAGTTTTGACTTCCCTCATCTTCCAAGTAGGGCCGGGTCATCAAGCTATGGGTGGTGCCAAAGCCCACCTGGTGCCCCGTCTCTGCAGATAGTTTGATGGGAGCACCATCGCGTGCTCATTTGCATGTCATCTCTGACTGGTTCTGCGTTGCTGCAGTGGTCATGTACTTGTGATAGAGACTATGGCTCACAAAGACTTTGAGAAATATTTACTATTTCATCCCTCACAGAAAACGTCTACGGATCTCTGAAAAGGATACCAACTTACTTGATGGCATTTTATAAGGAAAAAAAGGGTGCTCGAAGAAGAACTTGGCATGTAATGGGGACTTTACAAATGTTAGCTGTTGTCATGGTTACTATATTTATTGTTTAATTTGTTACTATTATCCCCAACTATGTGACAGGTGTCGTGAACTCCCAATGCCCCTGCCATCATGTCTAGGAAACCCTTATGCCCTTCTGAAGCCTGAGCTGAGCTTCCCTTAAAGCCTTCTTAGTGCATGCCAGTGCCCATTCTTTTGTTTAGTGAGACTTTGAGGCCAGGCCTGGGGAAATGTCTGGGGCGGGGGTATTAAAAATTCACCATGAGTTTAAAGGAACTTTGGAATCTATCTTTCCTAGTTTTCTCACTATTTGTGGATTTTCAGTTCTCAAATAACAACTCATAGGTTATATCATCACAGTCAGCAGAAGAGACAGGTGTCACATGCTTACCCCATCTTACCTGGAACTAGAAAAACTTATTATAATTTTATATTACAAACTTCAATGAAGGATTCAAAGAACTGTATGTTTACAACACAATGTAATTCAGTCCTTCCTTTTAAAAAGCTTAGAAGAAAGTAGAGGAAGAAATTATCACATGTTGAGATTTGATCATTTTTCCCTATGCATATGTAGGAGATGGCAATTTATAGCCTGATATTTCATGTCTTAGTGGGACCTCACCCAAATAGAGCTAGTGGCAGGAATTTTAAGTAGGACAGAACTGGGGAAATAGGTGTGAGAGAGAGGTTTCCTTGGGGAGAGAAAACTGAGCTATCCAGATCCACTGAGGAAGGTTCAGAGGGTCTATTCTTAGATCTGAAGGTGAAGTTCTATAATATCAAACCATAGGCATGTGTCAGTACAAGAGAAATTCATTAAATGGTGGAATGTTTGTCAGTCAGGCAGACTGCGTGGTGTGAGACTGAGAGATGAGTTAGTAGGCAGTGGCATGGCAGGCAGGGAATAGGACCTGGCTCCCCAGAAAGCTGGGCTTCAGGTGGGTTTCTACTCTAGAATGGGGCAGAAGATGAGGCAGATGAAGAAAGGGCGCTAAAAGGAGCAGCGTTTGTGTAAGATTTGCCATTCTTTAGATAAATGTACCCTGGTGGTAGGGCCGCCAGGCATGTTGGGAAGCTACGTAAAGAAAAGAAAACATCCAAGAATTGCTTAGCATGTAGGAAGGCGGGCTGTGGGGGCTCAAGGTACCATGCAGTTTTGACTGCACGATTTGATCTAGAAACATAATTTAAACTTAGGTACTATCAACAAAACTGTGATTTTCATGAAAGGCAACTGAGGCAGCTGCTTAAAAAATGTGTATGCCTTGGACTTGCTGCCTTGGTGAGTAAGCCCTCTTGTAGTGAGGCCCAGAAATGTTCACGTCCTGATGACTTTGAAGTGGCTGACCCACAGTTCACACAATGAGCTTTCCTTCTGTCTTAGGATTGGCTGATGCATTTGAATTTCAGGTAAAACTTGTTTGGGTGGTTGTCTGTGATGAGTATGTGACTATGAGGGGATGGATGGAAAATGAGTGGCAAAGGAGTGATTTATATGTTCTTTTCCAGGATGCTGCGATTTCCCATTTCCCAGAGTTCTACCCTAGAGCATGCACTGCCAGGGCAAGTGCCCAATATTGCTTTTTCATAGTGGGGTAAGTACCCGACACTCTCCCAAGTGGAATTCCCCAGTTCAAAAAATGGTATTTTCCAGTGTGGTTTAGGGTGAGAGTCTTCACTAAGGCTTTTGATTAATTTCTGCTGGAGGCTATCTGAAATAGAGAAGAATAAACACTAGAGAAGAGTTGGCCAGCCTGCCCCAGAAGCAGGCTTGCACCACAGGGATAGCAAGGACAGCTTATGCCACAAAGGTACAGCAAAGGCAGAAGGAGACAGAGCAAGACATGCCCTGTCTTGGGACCTGACAAGGACCTGTCACTATTTAGTCTGTAAGCATAGTAGCATTTCTCCTTTCCTTTGGAGAGGACTTCATATATAGTACAGAAGAGAAGACTAAGAAATATGATTGGATATTCCTTCGTTTATGGGAGAAGTGCCTTCCTCAGAGAAATTAGTTTTGTGTGTTTGAATGGAGAACTATTCAGTAGCAGCTATTGAATGGAGGAAATATTAACCCATGTTCCTTTTTTTCTCCTATTCTGTTGAAATATATATGTGATACATAATGTTTACATTAAACTTTGAGTATTTTGTGCACATATATATCAAGTCAAAATTACAAATACATTCTCTCTTCCTTTTCGATTCTCCTACAACCTCTCCCTTTCCACTAGTTCCCACTATCACCGCCCATTTAGTTCCATGAAATAACAGTAATCTGTTTTTCTCATATTAGAGAAACCAGTTGATACTTAACTTTCTGTGCCTGACTCACTTCACTGAGCGGGATAGTCTCAAGTTACATCCATTTACCTACAAAAACCTCACCCTGCCAGTCTTTATAGACGAGTAATATTCCATTATGTACATATACCACAATTTATGTATTCATTAGTCTATTGATGGGTATTTGGGTGTCTTCCACATTTTGGCTGTTGTCAGTTGTGCTGCTATGACCATGGATGTACACGTATCTCTTTTATATGATGCTTTCAACTCTTTTGGAAAAATTCCCAGAAGAGTATCGCTGGATCAAAGAGGATACTTATTTTCAGCCTTTTGAGGAATTTCCATACTGCTTTCCATGGTGGTTGTACCAGTTTACAATCCCACCAGCAGTGGAAGAGGGTTCCTTTGTCCTCACAGCCTTGCCAGCATTGGTTGCTGTTCAAGTTCTTGATATACACCACTCTCTTTGGGGTCAGATGGCATCTTAGTGATGTTTTGATTTGCATTGCTCTAATCGCTAAGGATGTCGAACATCTTTTTTTGTATTTACTGGCCAGTTGAGCTTCTTCATCTGTATATTACCTATGCCCATGTTAAATTCCTCAGATTTACAGCAGTCAACAAATAAAGGAATATCTGTTCCAGGTCACTCTAAATAGAATCTGAAAGTTTCATCTTTTATACTGTGCGTGCTACAGAAACATATTATAGTAAGGGAATGGTCTTTTGATCAGTTTTCTCAGAAGATCTCAAGTGGCTTTAGGTCTTGCCTGTGAAACACTAAAGCTCTTCTGGAGCTCCTGAGCATCAAATCTGGAAAATCTGAACAAAGACTAAGTAACAACAATAATGGGTCATAAATCCTAAAATAATTATCCAAGGGCACTGTGATAAATAAGTGAGAGAGGAGGAGCCTTTCAGGCTGACCATCAATTTTAATATGCAGAATACATGATGAAAATAGAAAAAATTATTCTGAGGCAAACTTCACCATAATGAATGAAGATAACATGAGAAACATGTATTTGTATGATTATAAAATATGTACTACTTAAAGATATTCATAATTACAAAGGTAAGATAGTCACTTCATAGTTGGAAAAGCCCAGCAGACACCCCCTTAATTAGGTGATCAAAATTAACATCAACCAACCAAGACATTATAAGACCACGTGCCTCTTTGGGTTATATGCAGATGTCCTACTTGTGTAACGTCCCTGCCAAAAATGTATAACCTCAATCTCAGCATGAGGAAGTATCAGAAAATTCCAAACTGGGATACATTGTACAAAACAACTTATACTTTTCACAAAAGACTGTTGCATATTGGAGATAATAGGAAGCATGGCAATTAAATGTAATGTGGGATTCTGGATTGGATCCTAGACCACAAAAAAAGACATTAGTAAGGCAACTGTTGAAATTCAAATAAAGTCTGTAGATTAATTTTATTGCATGTTATGTTAATTTTCTATCTTTAATAATTGTGCTGTGGTTGCGTTAGAAGAAACTGGGTTAGGGCATGTGAAACTCCGTTTAGTACTTTGCAGATTTTCTTTTGTGTGTTGAGACTTAGATGGTTTCAAAATAATAAGTTAGAAAATAAAATAAAGAGGGCTTCTGAATTCTATTCTTCTTTGCCTTCAGATTTGTTCAATAAGATAAGGCAGAATTTGTACAGGAAAAGAAAACTCTTAGAATATGACACTGAATAGTTTTTAGCATATATTAAGTATTAACTCATAATCAACTGAATATGGTCTTAGGTTCATTTTTGTTAAAAGTTGAACATTAACCATTTGGTTAAGAATTAAATGCTCTACTATGACTTTAAATGTGTGGAGAAATAATTTTCAATTTATAGAATTTTAACTTATGGCAACTTTTCTACAAAAGCAATCCTCTACAGAACTGAGAATGGTCCAGAACCTATTCATATTTATCAGGGAGGCTGAATAGATCAACAGAAAATAACTTTCAGGGAGGTTTTGTGTCATTTAAATTTTCTTCCCTGATGACAAAATATCATTGATTTGAACAGATAAATTTAATTGCAGCTAAAATGCGGCCATCTTGCTGAAGTGCATTTTGATAATAAATCAACATTCAAGGATGCTTTGATTAAAAATAACGGAAAAAAGACACAGTCTAATTTAATTCAGAATTCTAAGAATAGCTTCCAAATTGGAAGTCTCAGAACCAGCAGAACATTGTTTGGGCAAATTCATTACCTGAAAGGACACTTTCATTCATTCAGAAGCCTTTATGATGGAACCAAGGAAGATAAGTCCAAAAGGAAATGAAATTGGGTGCAGGGCAACACCCGTCCAACTTGGCTGATGGATGTATTTCCACCTTCCATACTATAGAATACCAATGTATTGATTTTGAAAAGCACAGAGGCTTTGGTACTGGGAAATAGAAGTGATGAAAATTTTAGTGTGAGTCTCAGTAAATGTGCAGGTGTAAATCACCTACAGAGACTCAGGGAAGCATATGGTTTTGTAAAGTAAAAAGTTGGTTAATTTTCTTTGGCAACACACGTTTGAGATGAGTAGAAGTTAACATTTATTCTATTTCTATGTGATGGCCTCTGGACTACATGCTTTCTACAATAACTTATGTGCTCATCACAACAACCTTACACATAGAATTAATTACACTCTCCACTTCCTAGGTGAGGAAACTGAGGAACAAAGATAACCTAACTTTCCCAAGCGGCTGATCAGTAGTTGGTTGAAGATCCGAATCTGGGTAGTCTGGCTTCTGAGCTATTTTTAATCACTATACTGTGTTTATTGTCATGTACCGCTTGCTTCCTTGTTGCATTATGTTCACTTTTATCTTTTGGACACATGTCATCAATTCTTTTGGTTCTGGGTATATAGTAATTACAGTTAACATTTTATAAGCACTTTATATAAATTAAATAATTTGATTCCCAGACAAAGTGTGGGAATTTTGATACTCATTTTGCAAACTAAGGTTAGATAATTGTCCTAGGTCAGACAGATAATAATTAGCCAACATGGAAGTCGATATTGAAGAGTCACAGAGGTAGAGCTTCTATTCTGATACACTATATTCCAGGCTAATTTTGGAGGATTGTCATTTTTCCTCCAAATTGATTCTACTTCTCCACATTGCAGAGGTTTTAGTCAACACACTACCACTTCATTTCCTAGATACTCTTGAAACTAGATTTTCCAATTGGTCAACTGGCTTATGTACCAGAACCTATTAGAATTTTCCAGGATGTAAACAATCTGAGAACAACTATCACCTAGCAAAGTTGTAGACTCATTAGGCATTAGGCTTTTTATTTATTTATATATATATATATTTATTTATTTATTTGAAGTAGGATCTTGCTCTGTAGTCCAGGCTGGTCCTGAACTCACTAGGTAACACAGGCTGGCATAGAACTCATGGCAATCCTATTGCCTCAGCCTCCCAAGTGCTGAGATTACTGGCTTGTGCCACCATCCCCAGCTATTAACTGGCAACGGGGAATCAAACATAGGCCCTTGCAGCTTATTAGTTTTTGAACAAAAATATTGCGATTCACTTGACTGTCAGCTTTCCCAGTGATCTGTGTACCTTTATAATGCACCCAATAAAAGAGATGTGACAAAATATTATGCAGTGACATAGAAGAAAAGAAGTTCATGACTTTTTCAGTGAAAAATACCTTACAAAATGGTAAATTGTAATCACTATCTTACAAGAGTAGATCTTATTGTGTTCAGTAACTACAGAGAAGTTTTATTTCTTTTTTGATTTTCTTTTTTTCCCTCATGTTTTATTGATATGTATATGTGCCAAATTCAAGGTTTACAATGAGGTTGGGCATTTTGTGCACAGTCATATCTTGTCAAGGTGGCAAGGGCTTTCCCACTCTCCTTTTGTCCCTCCCCCAACCCACCCCGCCTTCCCCCCACCCTACTCCCCTCTTTCACTTTGTCTTTCGTCTTAAGTTCCAGACTTCCATGTTCTTTTTTTCTTTACCTGTGGTTATCTAAATATATAATTTTGCTCCAATAAATTTACATTATTATTGTTATATTGCATTTTTATAAGAAATAAAATTCGAATATATGTACAAACAACTTAGGTTAGTGTAAAAAATAAAACTCCAAAAGTAGTGGTTTAGAGAAGCGAAGGTTTTATCTTCACTCATGTAGTAGGGCTGATGTAAGTTGGTTGATGATGGCTGTGCCCCATGCAGTCACTCAAAGCCCGCAGCTGCCTAAGGTATTGCCGTATGGGACAAATAGCTTCCAAGTCACCATAGTTGTCTTCATTCCTATAAGCACAAGTAAAGAAAGAGCATGGTGGGACATGCAGGGCAGTTGTTTTAAAGCCAGGCACCAAGTGACAGGCATTTTGCCTACATTCTACTGGCAAGCGCTCAGTCTTGCTGCATTAATGGCCGTGCCACCACGACCAGCCTTTGAAAGAACACCCTTGCTCCAGGTGTTCATTTCAGGTTAAACAAGTGATTGAACAACACAATTTTTATATTTAGTTTTTAAATTGTTTTTTTTTTGGTTCAACTTTAGTGCTGCTAAAATAGTATGTATTAATTTTTGTCAAATATTTTTTAATTAAAAGGGACTTGTCCCCTTTCCAAAGATTCAGGACCTAGCCAGTTACTTTTCAGCTTTGTAACAGTCATATTGATTCACTTTGCTGTTGTACTCTAAGTGAGTCTCATTTCTAAGCAAGTGGCACCTATTATTTATAGGTCAGGAAGAGAGTTGACATTCAGTCTTGTCTCTGGAGTGAAACTAATGAATTGTAAGATTGGTCCATGGTGAATAAATTAGTTTTGCAACAATGGAATTCTGAAGTTTGGTATTTTCTTTCTTTAAATCCTAGATTGCTATCTGTGACTCCCTGCTGTTTGTCTTTTGATTTCATAGATCTTATGACATAAGCCCTTTGTCTCCTCTTCCCTACTTCTTCCTTTCTTTTGTGAAGTAAGAAGTAAGAAGTGACTTGATAAACACTGAATACACAATTCAAATGATTATTTGAAACTTACTCTTCAGGTGATGGTAACAATTTTTTTTTTTCTGATCAAAGACAAGTCATCAAACCTAAACAAGTGCTTCCTTCTACCCACTGTGATATGTTCTGATGGCAGAAGTGTTTCCTGCATTCTGGCTGCATTATTCTGATGAAAACCTAAGAGGCTTGAAACTGTGACTCAGGAGAATAGGAGTGATGGGTGAATAGCCCTGAAGCATTAGGGCATGAGGTTATGAAAGGCAAAGGTTTTGAAAGCTAATGGCATTTCAGAGAACAGAGGCAAGGAAAGGAAACAGATCCTGAAATGTCTGGCAGAGAAAGTTGAAAACTTTGTGAGAGTAAGTAATATAACTTTCCAGAACCTATCATATCTTTTTCCACACATCTCCCTCCAGCATCCTCATATTCTCTGCCTTTCCCCTCCTGTCTTCCCTTTTTGCTGACTTTTTTTTTAACCTGTTCTTCCTCACCTCTTTTTTTTTCTGGTACCATCTTCAACTCTTTATAATCTTTTTTGCTCCCTAGTATGGTCACAAAATGGAAAATTCTAAAATGCATGCCTTACTCACAAATACTTAAAGCACTACTTGTCATTCCTTGCATCAGGCCCAGGATGCCTAAGGATGAATAAAATGTTCTGCTTTCTGATAGCTCATTTTATATTTGGTAAGATGAGAATTTGTTCTTCAGTAAGAATCAGGGAGGATGTTCCAAAGAAGAGGACACTGGGTCTTGAGTCTTCAGGTTAAAGGGTAGAAAGAACTTTTAGACAGATGGAATAGTGTGTAAGCTTTTTCTCTTAAAAAAAATTCTCAATACTAACTAAATATCACACAAATTTTCAGTGGCAAAGTATTTCCTTCCTTATCAATCATGAAATCTATTATTCTAAACAAAACATCAAAGTAAGCTTTTTCTACCTAGAACTGAGTTATCTAGAATCTTATCATTAGAAAATATAACTGAGTACTAAGTAATAAGTCAACAAGGTCTCCGAACTGCCAAATAATTTGACACTCAACTCTCTTAATGTCTTAGCAAGTTTTCATGATTTTACTGACTGTAACTTGAGATCATTGCTACTTTATATTTTGCCTGTGTGTGTATGTGTGTGCGTGTGTGTGTGTGTGTTTGTTGTACTGTGGATTGAGCCCACAGGCACTCTACCGCTGAGGTACATCGCCACCCCTTTTTATTTATTTGGAGAAATGGTCTCACTAAGTTGCCTAGGCTGGCCTGAAAATTTGTGATCTTTCTGCTTCAGTTTCCCAAATAGCTAAGATTACAATCATGTGCCACCACATCTGGCTTTCTATTTTGCCTTACAAAGATCTTTTTAATTAACCCCTTTTTTGACAGATTTTTATACCAGTTTTCCATGTTGAATATAATTACTATGTTTTGCAAATTAATATATTAATAAAAAAGTAATTATGGGGGAAGTTTCACAGATTTTATGAGAAAGCTGTTTTAGTAGGATACTAGTCAAATAATTGATGTCTTTTTTTTGTTACACTTTCTCTTTAGATGTTCCTTTTCCTCTATGTTCTTTGGTGCTTTGTTGCTGCTTGTCTCTCTCTCTCTCTGAGATTCTTTCAAGTATTTTCTGCAATTCTGGGCTAGTGGTTTTAAACTTCTTTAGAGATAGTTGGTCATAAAAAACTTTTACTTCTCCTTCAATTTTCACAGATAATTTACCTGTATACAAAAACCTGGGTTGATACTTGCTGTCTTTTAAACTTGAAAGATTTTGCTCCAGGCTCTTCTGGCCTTTAAAGTTTGCCTTGAGAAATCTGCGGTAATTTGAATGGGTTTGCCTTGGTAAAATAGTGTCTGTTTTTCTCTTGCTGCTTTTAATATTCTCTCTTAATGTTGCATTTCTGAGGTTTTGATTATGATTTGTGGCTAGTCTCATTGCTGGTTGAGGTTATTTGAAGTTCTGTAAAGGTTTTGTACCTGAAAACTAATTTCTTGTCCTAAATTAGGCAAATTTTCTTGTGTGATTTCAATGAATAAATTCTTTATACCTTTGTTCTTTCTCCCACACCTATAATCCTGAGACTGGTCCTCTTTGAATCATTAATCAGCTGTAATATCCAGCTACTTTGCTCGTTTCTAACTTTGGAATTGTGCCTAATTATAGCATTTGTTTCCTTGGCCTTGTCTTCAAGGTCTTGAAATTCTGTCCTCACAATGTTCAAGTTGGCTTCTCTTGCTTTCAGATATAATTTTTATATCTTGAATTGCAGCTAGATTCCTTTTCAAAATTTATACTTCTCCATCAAAATGTTCCTCCATATTGTGAATTTCTTTATTTACCTTAGCCAACTTTTAAATTCTGGCTTCTATATGCTCAGTGAGCTTTGTATCCATTAGGACCACTGTTTGTTCATTAAGTTCCTCTTTAAACCTGCTGATTTAAACCTTGCATTTCTTTGAGAATATTTTTTTTCAACTGGCTGTCCAATTCATTTATTTGCTTTTTTCTTTTCCTATGAGCTCCTCTATTTCAGAGCCCATGACATTAGTTTCTCGGGTCTCAGGCATTTCTATAGGTGTCCTGTTGCCATGTCTTCTTCCTGTGTTTCTGTTGTTGAGGAAACTTCACTTTAAAGGCATAAGTGAGATGTTTCTTTGAACAAATCTGTATGAGAGTATGTGGAGGGAGCCAAAATTCCTCTGAGTTCTGTGCTGGGAGTAGACAGTAAGGGAGGACCAACCTGTCTGATGGCCTTTGAGGTGTCTTGATCACACTCGGCCCATTCAGCAAAGCTCTCCTGTCTGTCCTACCTTCCCCCTTTGGGGTGGGGCTCTCCACCTTTAGGGGTGCTCCCACTACTGTCAAAGCTGTTTAGGGGGTGGGCGGCCTTTCTTTTCTCTCTGCAGCTGTCTCTTGTCCAGTTTATTCCTATGCACTCTTTAAGAGTGACTCCCCAAACCGAATATGCTCTTCTCCTTTTACTCTAAATGGTACAGTCTCAGGTTTATTTTTTTAATGTCTCCTTGCCTATGTCACTGCTTGTTATGGCTGCTAAGTGATGCTTCTGGTGTAGGTTTTGGGGGCCTTTCCTAGGGGAAGCTCACCATGCATTTGTAGTTTGTACTACTTGCTAGTTCGTTTTTGGAGGCTGGGGCTACTGCTGTCAATTCCCACATCTCCTGAATCTGCACTTACATTGCTCAGAGGTTCCAGGCTCCACTCTTCCCTCTGTGGATGCCAGTGGCTCAGGTCACTTTCAGTTGGCCTGGGACAGCTTCCTGGGTTACTGTTTTCCTCCACTTCTTATGTGTCTTTGGGATTTCTGACCTTCCCGTGGTCTCCTTTCAATTGTTGAGGTGCTCCTCTTCTACTAGCTAAGTTGAACAAACAGTTTTTAATTATAATCTCAATGTTTTTTTAGGTGAGTCCATGAGGAGACATTGCCCAGTTCTGTTTTATGGCCACCATTGTGACCAGAAGTCACTAATAAATTCTTTTTAACTCAAGCTTTCACCTCCTAATTCAAACAGTTAGCTGGAAGAATCAAATAAGGGTATAGCCATCCAGGTATTTCCATCTGAACCATCTCCAAAATTGGAGCTGAAGTGAAAAAAGGAGTGAGCCAGGTAGGTTCCCTGGAAGTAGGATAATATTCAAAGGGAAGCATCACATTAAGCCGGGCACTTCCATATTTAAAGCCAAATGAAAAGTAAAAGCATTTTCTAAGCTCTGTTTACTTTGCACGCAATTACCATTTGCTTCTATGAGAAAATCATTGCTAATGTGAAACATCTCACTGGCAAGCAGCATCTTAAACACAAATGAATCATTGAAGCCTTGGCATGGGCAACTGAACAGGCTGCAGCAAAACCTGATTTTTTAGAGTGTTACACTTTTTAAAGTGCTTCCAGCTGGAAGGTTAAGTGTTGGTAAGGATGTGGTTGTATAGAACTTTTCTGGTGGGAGAGAAGATTAGTAAAGATAATTATGTGAAGTAGATGTTTTCAACTTTGGGTGTTTATTAGAGGACATCGGAACTTTTGAAAATGCTGGTGCCCAGGCTCCACTTAGAACAATTGCATTAGAATCTCTGGAAGTGGAACCCAGGAAGCAACAGCTTTTTAAAGCTCCTCAAATGACTCCAATTTGTAGCCAACAAAGATAGCTCTTGCTGAAGAGCAATCCAGAAGTACTTAGTTCATTAGGCAGTTGCCCAAGATGATGTCTAACTCTACAGTGATGCTATTAACAATTGGTGGGGTGTCCTGGGTGAACTGGTATATACGGTGATCATACCCATAGCCCAGATCTAAGGCTTCTGCTCAGAGAAATTTTCACCCAAGTCTATTAAGGAACAAGTGAGGAAATATTCTCTGTGCAAATAAGAGTGACAAATGGTAGTTATGCAGAATCTGTATCTAGAAGAATAAATAAATGAAATAAGCTGGCATGGATTTATACATAGATGCAGAGTAGTAGCATGGATTTTTATAAAAGATGAACAAAATATAGGGGCAAGAAGAGAAATGAGAATAGAAAGTGGGTGCAAATGAAGAAATGAGAATGAAGAACTGTATAACTAACCATCTGGATATGGGAGCAGCCTAGCAACGACCAATGATTCTAATATACCACAGACCAAGGAGTATGATAAACTGAGCTCCTGTACCTCTGTAGTCTAGAACTAAACCCTCTGTCCCCAAACAATGAAAAGTCAGAAGAACTGTCATACAGCAAACTAATTACCAAGTTGTGAGGACCCAACCCCACCTGCCTGGAGTAACACCTGTGCTTGACAAAGGTATTCACTTGGGCATCTTGGCTCCACAGCACTCAAAGGGGTGCTGCTGAATCTACTTCACAGGAAGAAATTGAAGCCTAAGGAGTTTAAATAACTTGGTCAAAATAGCAGAGTGAGTAAGCAGCACAGCTGCCTCTCCTTCATGGCTCTCCCCTGGGGCCCATGGGATTACTGTGCCGTTTGTAATGTATATTACTAAAACCACAGTCATCTTTATCACCTTCTTGATGGCTTCCCTTTGCTCAATATCTTGACCAACTTAGAGGTCTAGAATAAGTATTTATTTAGCACTCTTTGGGAAGATCATGCTAGGAAATTGGGAACAGACATGTCAAAAGATTTTTTTTTATTTTTCTTTTTGCCCAAACGGACTTTGGTGAAGAGAGAAAGATATTTAAGGAAAATTCAACATGGAGAGTACTGTGAAGAGTATGATGTGAGCTACCAACAGGATGGTGGAGAGAGATTATTTGTAGCTGGGAGCCATCAGTTTAGAGTTGAGTCAGGAAAGAGTTTATGAAGACAGAGTATTGAAGGTGGGATTTGAGAATTAGTATAATTTCCACAGAGGGAGATGACAAGGAAGACTCTTCCATGTAGATGGGATAGTGAACATGAAAATATAAAGTTGAGAAAGCACACAGCATGTTTCAAGAATCTGGTTATGAAGCATGCAAGTATTGGGAGAAGTGTTATTGTCCTCTCTTGCACCATGGGCCACATCACCTGCTTTCTTGAGTTCCAATGATCACAGCCACCTGGTCTGTTTCCCTGGAGCATCTTGCTTAAGGAGCAAGCTGATTTTAGCTACAAGTTTCTTGAAGATATGAGTTGAATCTTATGCTTCTTATGTTTATCCTTATGTACAGTGATAGATACAGAAGGCTTGCAAAGAGAAAAGCCTTATTAATCATACCAGCCTACTTTCCCCCACAAGAGTCCAATGAAGAGTGTTAATATAGCAAACTACTTAATCCTTTACAGACTCCTAAGAAGAAAGCTCTGAGTAATCAAATACTTAGATTTTTAAAAATTAGCATAATTGGTTACATGAGTATTTTTAGCTGCTAACAAGGTACAGAAATCTCCAGAGTGCTAGCGTTCGTTTACACCTTCTCTTTGGCCAGTATTTTATCAGGCCCTGAGTTATAGCCTTGAAGCCAATTCTTCCCTTTACTGCAAAGTCATTACAGAACCAAGAAGAATGATCATTGTTGTTTAACCAGTGGGGGTGCTGGAAAACAAGAAACATTGGCATGGTGCTTCTCTGATCAGGGTCTGAATGAAGAACACCAAGGGAAGACAGAAAATGTGACCGTGTTCAGTTCCAATGTGGGCTCAAAAATGAACTCAGAGGGTTAGGATGTTCTGATCCACACTTTGTAATTTAAAGAATCACACAATTTTTACATATTCAATTTTTCATGAAATCTTTTATATCTCCCTTTCTTAAATAAAAGGAAACATTTGTGATATATGGAATAGAAACTCGGTATAGAATGAGATCATTCTATTGCCAATTTTCTTTTTTGTGATATTTTTCTTACTTTAAGAAATAAATCCTGAGCTCAAGAAAATGATGAGAGAGCAGAGAGAAAATATATATCATGCAGTCAGGAAATGTGCAAAATTGAGTAAAATTAGAGTAGCTAGCACATTCATTGCTTCAAATATTTATCATTGTGTTGAAAACATTACTTATCACTGTGTCGTGAAAATGTTTTAGCTATTTGGAAATACACAGTATATTACCATTCATTTGATAAGGTGAAATATTTAAAGAACTCAACCTATATCCAATCTAATATCAAGTAACAAATATCCTGATTAAAGAAATTGAGAAAGAACTTCCAGTCAAGATGGTGACCAAGTAACAGAGCTCTGCAATGCCTCCTTGGGGACTCACTTAAAAGTTGATAGTATAATTAAAAATTGCTCATTCAACTTATCTAGGAGAGGAAGGAGCATCTCAACAATGAAAAGAAGGCCACTGGAAGATCAAAAATTCCAAAGACTCATCAGAAGTGAAGGAAAACAGCAATCCAGGAAGCAGCCCAGGTCAGCTGAGAGCAGCCCCAAATTCCTGGCATCCGCAGACAGAGGAAAGCCCAGAGTTTGGCACCTCTGACCAAGGCAAGCATGGAAGTTGAAATTGACAGCAGCTGCTAGCCCCAGCCTCCCAAAACAAGCCTGCAGGTAGTGCAGACAGCAAACGCAAAGCGAGCTTCTCCTACAAAGACCTACCAGAACCTAGACCAGAAGCAGCACTCCGCAGTCATAACAGGCAGTGATGTAAACAGCAGCTGTTAAAAAAAAAAAAAGGTGCCCACGACTGAACTGTTTAGAGTAAACGCAGACTCAGAAGAGCACATTGGGGTTTTTGGGAACGCTTTTAAACAGTGCCTAGGAATATACTGACAGACAGTTGTGGAGAGGAGAAAGGCCACCAACACCCTGAATGGCTCAGGTGTATTGGGGGCACTTCTGAGGGAGGAGAGCCCTGCCCCTGAGGGAGGGAAGCCAGGACAGGCAGGAGAGCTTTGCTGAGGGATCTGGCCTCAGAGGCCATTAAAGTGTTAAGTCTTTCCTCACTGTCTACTCTCAGTACAGGACTCACAGGAATCTCGGCTACCCCAACACCCTCATACTCATTCACAACAACCTCTTGGCTACGCCTAAAGTGAAGACCCCTCAACAACCGAAATGCAGGAAGAAGACAAGGCAACGGGACTCCCACAGAGATGCCTGAGACCCCAGAAACTAATGTCATGGGCCCTAAAATAGTGGAACTGATAGGGAAGGAAGTCAAAAGCAAATAAATGAGTTGAACAACCAGGTCAAACAAGATATCCTCAAAGAAATGCAAGCAATGATCAGTGGACTTAAAGAGAAACTTACTAAGCAAACAGTGGTCCTAATGGATACACAGATCACTGAGCATATAGAAGCCACAAATAAAAAGTTGGCAGGGGTAGATAAGGAAATGCAAGTTATTAGGAACATTTTGATAAAGAAGTGGAAATTCTGAAAAGAAATCTAGTTGAAATTCAGGATATGAAAAATACATTTGAAAGCAGGGAAAATCAACACAAAAATTGTGAATTTCAGACCTTGAAAACAAAGCCAAGGAAATAAAGGCTATAATTAGGCATAACTCCAAAGTTAGAAATGAGCAAAGTAGCTGGATACAACAGCTGATGGGTGACTCAAAGAGAACCAATCTCAGAATGATGGGTGTGGGAGAAACAGCAGAAGACAGCACCAGAGGTGTAAGGCATTTATTCACTGAAATCATACAAGAAAATTTCCCTAATCTAGGAAAATAAATTAATTTTCAGCTACAAGAAGGTTAGAGAACACCAAATAACCTCAACCGGCAAGGAGACTTGCCACAACACATCATAATCAAAATCTCAGAAATACGTTAAGAGATAATACTAAAAACAGCAAGAGAAAAACATTGTTTTACCAAGGCAAACCCATTTCAAATTACCACAGACTTCTCAATGCAAACTTTAAAGTCCAGGAGAACCTGGTATCAACCAAGGTTGTTGTAACCAGGAAAATTATCACTGAAAATTAAAGGAAAGTAAAATTTTTTATGACCAAGGATCCCTAAGAAATAAATGACCACTCACCCAGCAATACAGAAAATATTGAAGGAATCTTTGAGAGAGACTGAGAGATAAGCAGCACCAAAGAATATGCAGGAAAGGAAACATCTGAAGAGAAAGTGTAACAAAAAATAAACATCTATCTTTTGACTGCTATCCCACTAAATCAGTACCAGCTTTCTCATAAAATCTGTGAAACTTCCCCCATAATTATTATTTTATTCGTATATTTTTTGCAAAACATTATTATATTCAACATGGGGAATTGGTATAAAATACTAATCTGTGAAACTTTTTATGTGTATGATGTGTATAGACATTTAACTGGGAGTGGAGTGGCAGAAGGCAGTGGTTTTGATTTGGGATATTATTAGTTCTAAAAACAGAAAGAATTGGGAGTTTGGAGGAATGGCTCAGCAGTGAAAGCTCCTGTTTCCCAAGTGCTAAGTCAAGCGCTAAGTACTTGAGTTCGATTCCACCAGCACTTGGTGTGGTGGTGCATGCCTATAATCCCACCACTTGGGAGGCTGAGACAGGAGGAGTGGATTGCCGTGAGTCCAAGATAGGCCTGGGCTCCATAGATCAGCTTGGACTATAGAGCAAGAACCTGTCCCAAAACAAAACAAAAACAGTAAGAATTGGTAAATAAGTGGTTCTTGGGGTCTTTTCCCTGAAGCTTTCATTGAGTGGTAAAGATGAAAGATCACTAGTCTTAGTCCATTGGCTAAGAACTCAGTCGGCTATTAGTTCAACCTGTGAAACTTGAGCATTATGTCTCAATTTTATGCTCTGTAACTTAATTTGTAATAATGATCCTATTCATTTCTTCCTGCGCCTCTTTGGGAAAGAACTCTGTAAAAGTTCTGAAATAAGTATGCTATTTATATATTGCTTTTTGTGTGACATACTTTTGAGATACATACTTAAGTTCATTTAATGTAGCAATTCACTTAGTTGGGTTTTGATGTACGTTTAGCCTAAGATATTTGAATGATGTAATGAAACCTGAATGCCTTTTGGATGGCAGATAGCAGCACAATTGATAATAGCAAAATTATGGAATAAGCCAATATGTCCAAGTATGGATGAGTGGATAAAGAAGATGTGACACACACACACAAACACACACACACACTGAAGTATTACTCTGCCATTAACAATGACACATTTAAGTCATTTTTAGGAAAACGGATGCACCTTAAGACTATGATGCCCATCAAAATGAGTAGATCTTGAAAGTTGAATATTGTATGGTTTCTCCAATATGAGAAAAGCAATCATAAAAAATGTAAGAGAAACAGAAGAAAGTAAGAAGATGGGCTTGGTAGAGAGAGAAAGGGAAAGAGGGGGTTGACAGGAGAGGAAGAAAAAAAGGGAGATGATATATAAAAACTAAAAAGAGCCAAACGGGAGTGATAGTGGGAGTTAGGGAGAAAGGGGTGTTGTGGAAGGGTCAAAAAAGGAGGTAGGGAAGGGATTGTAATTTTGATGTGATATATATGTGCACAAAATACTGAAGTCTAATGTAAACGTTATGTTTTGTGTGTGTGTGTGTGTGTGTGTGTGTGTGTGTGTGTGTGTGTGTGTGTAAAACAAAATGGGGAAAAATTGAGAAAGGATTTGAATTAAAAAATTTTTTGAGAAGGCACATAATCTAGGCCCAGTGACACAGGCATATAATCTCAGCACTTTGGGAGTCTGAGGCAAAAAGATCCCAAATTGGGCCCAGGTTGGCCAACTTAGCAACTTAGATTCTCTTTCAAATAAACAATAAAAAGGGACTGGGAATGTAGCTCAGCACTATGGTCCTGGGTTCAATCCTTGGTACTGGGAAAAAAAAAAAAAGACATACGAATGGCCAACAGATAGCATGAAAAACTCCTCAGAATCTCTAATCACAATGAGGTATCATTTCACATGTATTAGGTTGGCTATCATAGAAGAGACAAAAGATAACAAGTGCTGGTAAGGATGTGGAGGAAAAAAGAAACCTTTATACACTCTTAATAATGCTATAAATTAGTACACACATTTTGAAAAGTAGTGTTGAAATTTCTTTAAAAAAAACCTAAAAATATTGAAAGTTAGTTAATGGGTGCAAGTTCCAGTTACATAGGAGAAGTAAAATGGAGTGTTCTTTGGCAAAGCTGAGTGGCTATACTTGACACAAAGTACATTTTTAAAATGCATATTTTGCAATAGCTGGAAGGGAACATTTTAAAGGTTTCCATGACAAAGAAATGTTAAATGTTGGAAGTGATAGGTATGCTAATTACCCTGATTCGTTCATTCTGCATGTATACGTGTATTGAAGCATCACATTTGACCCTATAAGTATGTATGATATTATGTGTCAATCAAAAATAAAACTTTTTCAAAAACGTTAAAAATAGAATTGCCATAGGTTTTGGCAATCCCCTTACTTGCTCAATACTCAGAGGAATTGAAATTAGTATGTTAAACGGGGTATTTTTGCTCACCCAGAGTTCCAGAAAGTCATGCCTTGAGAAGGCTCTTACCAAGGTATTATTTCCTGCTCATTTGCATATCCTCAGACTTGGTCATTAACACTCAGGTTCAGAATTTCAATAGTACGCTAGCAAGGCTGCATGATGCAAAATCCTGGCTGAAAAAATAATTTACCTTTTCCTTGTTTGGTTGGGGACAGTGAGAGGGACAGTGGCAAGGGGGTAGCACTTGGTAGAATTAGAACCACTGTATCCACAACCAGATTATGAATACCTCAGGACCATGAGATTTCCGTGCTGTTTTTATTGAGGATTACTAAAACCAGGACCTTCTTTACAATCACTTTAGAATTGTTTCCCATTGCTCAATCTTTTCCCTTGACTCATTTTTGCTATATAACCAGCACTCAATCAGACATGTTGAAGAACAGAGGTAAATAAGCCAGCCTGCCTGCCTGCCTGCCTGCCTGCCTGCCTGCCTGCCTTCCTTCCTTCCCCCTCAATATATTTAGGGGAGAAAGAAGGATGCTTACAGAAAGATCAGTACTGGTCCTCTCACCATGTATCTTTTCTTACCGATTAATAGCCTAAAGGCAAGGAACTTTGGCTTGGCAGAAATGCTTTCTTAGAAGAGCTTTTGCATGGAGAGAGATCCACAGGAAGCACCTTGTTTACAACATCTAGAGACTAAGATCTTCATTTTTTTTTATCTATTTTGACCCAGCTCTGTGGGCAATGGCTGCACATAGTGGTAACAGAGTAACGGTACTTGTACTTTGATAATGACAATGATAAGAATGACCATTTAATGCAAATTAACTGTGTGCCCAGAGCTTTGCATAAATTATTTCAGTAGCTCACTATTGCAGTTCTCCAAGGTAGATGACATTATTTTCATTTTCCAGTGAGTTTTTGAGAAGGCAAGCAGCCAACCCACACATAAATAGTATGTTTTCCATAAATGCCTGTTGGTCACTGATTATAATTACTTAATAGATGGTAAAGAACTTGCTCAAGGTCCCAAAGGTTCTGACAGGCAGAATAGGATTTGAACCCCCCTGTGTTGGAGCCAGTGTTGACAAAAGTTCTCAAGCAAGAAAACACATGCCATTGTTCTCCCATTCTAAGTGCTCAGGTGAACAGTTGATGGAGGGATCAGTTTACTACTCCACTGCCATATGACAACAGAGGAAAGTTGTCTTAGAGACAATTCCCAGGGTTTTGTTGCACATTATGAACAAATACAAGCTTCCTTTAGAGATAAAAAAGCATTTTTCTGTATTCTTCCATCAACCCTTCTGTTAGTCTTGTAAATGGTTACCAAGCACCTACTATGCACTAGGATGCCCTGAGGCAGGTACTAAGGAGAGACCAAAACATACGAGACATGGGTCCTTGTTTTGAGAAATTTCCTTTCTTGTAAAGGAGACAGAGGCATGAATCAACAATTTCATTTCAAAGCCTTACAGGACTATCGATCAGAATCATCCAATTAGGAAGTTTGAGAAAATGTCCTATTCCTAAAACATGTGGGATGATAATTATGAGACTGTTTATAAAAGAATCTGCAAATGGCTTTCATGTAAGGATATAAGTCTTTGTTTCAACAAAAGATGTTTCTGCTGAGGTGGCTCCGAAGACCCAAGCACTGCTGAAGCAATCTGGTTCTTCGCAGTGTTTCTGGTTTGGAGAAAGACTGTGACGGAAACCCAGTAATTCTAGCCTAACGCTATTTCAATTTCTTGTTGTCATCCTTCCAAATACTTTCTCTCGGCACATTCCTTCCTTCACATGCTTTACAGTCAGCAGTTTGGAGACAACTTCCTTTTAAATCTGGATCTTGGCACCTTAAAAAGAGGATTGGTCAAGGACAGAACTGTGTCTCTTCTCCAACTTGAACTGCTGGGATGACCCTCTGATAAGACTGCACTTTTAGCATTTACACATTTTTAAAGTGCTTTTTCTGTATGTTATCTTAATTAGTTCTCTTAATTTCTTAATAAGAGATAGTCCAAGGAGTATTCTCACTGCTGTTTTTTAATGTTACAAAAGTAGTACATTGGCAAATGAAAATCCAACAATCCATGTTAGGAAACAGGAATCAAAAGCTTTTCACATCACTCTTCAGAGATGGGCATTTTTAACTCTCAGTTTTTACCCCTATGATATTGATCTCCATAACACCTAATCATTTGATTATGTTATCATTTTTGATTTATCAGTATCAGGTAGAATCTATTATTTTATTTCTCTAAAAGATGAATAATTAAGTTTGGGTTGCTTGAATATTTATTACCATCAAATTTTTGTTTGAAAACTTTATGCATTTATTATATATTTCTTCTATATCTTTGTAATATCAAATAACTGATTTTTTCTTGTTATCTCAACATTAGAAAAAATATTAGTTTCATTTGTAGAAGATCTAGAATTTTTACCCCTCTAATCTCCCACCTACTAACTCCTGTCCCATCTTTTTTCAGCTCTACCATTACTTTTATGCAGTTAAAATTTTTATTCTCTGCCCTGTAACTATGATTATGTCTTAGATTCTTTTTCTACAAGTTGATTCTAAAAAATTAAGACATGATACTTATGTTAATGTGACTATGAAAATATTATTTATGACATGCCTAATTCGTTGGATGCAGGAAGAATATAATCTTTTTGGGGAGTTGTCAGGGTCTTGCTATAATTTGTGATCTCCAGCTTCCCGTGGAATCAGGGCTTATATTCGGCTGAGCCATAATCTTGCTTGACATTTTTCCTGCTCTTTTTCTTTTCCACAACTTCCTTTTCCAAAGTACGCTTCTGTTAGGCATTAAGCTTAATTCTGTCAACTTGATTGTCTTGGGAACCACACCCAGGAAAGTAAACTAAGTTTGGGTGGGTTGCGGAGGTGGGGTCTTCTGGTCTACATCTGGGCCCTTACTCTTTCTTTTCAGGAGCTATTTTTAATTCCTATGCATTTTTGCTTCATCAGAGCTGTTACCATAATATTTCTCCCTTGGAAGCAGCCGACCATAAAGTGATCCCTCTGATCCATGAGCTAAATTCAACCTGTCCTCCTTTAAATTATGGAAAGGAAAGCCGACTAATACAGAAAAGTGGTACCAGAAATGGGGTCATTACTGTGATTGTATACAAGCCATGAGATGTGGAAGCCTTGGCAACTGGCTACACAAAAAGTTTGGAGAACTTTGTAGGTACATTCTGGAGAAGGCCTAGAATGCTGTAAACACAGCTTGCAGGATAATTCTGATTGGAGCCCAAATGACCAGAATGTTGATAGGAATGTAGGTGGTAAAGGCCAGGCTCAGGATGTTTCAGTTGGAAAAAGATTCTCTTGAGAGTTTGACTAGAGATTATTTGTGTTACATTATGGCAGAAAATTTGTCTACATTTTGCTCATGTCCTAAGACCTTTCAGACGATTTAGGGCGGTGGACTAGAGACTAAGGGCATAGCTTAGTGGTCAAAGTACTTGCCTAGCAAGCACAAGGCTTTGTGCCATGTAAGCCTGTTTGGTAGTATATCCCTGCAAACTCAGCACCTGGAGGCTGAAGGAGGATTGCCATGAATTTGAGGTTAGCCTGGGCTACACAGTGAATTCAGGACCAGTTTAGACTACAGATCAAGAAACTATCTCAAAACAACCAACCAAACAGGCAGAAAATAAAAGGTGATGTACAAATTAATCTGGCAGAGGAAAATTTCAAAACAGCATAACATCCAGGTTGTGGTATGTGTACTGCTAGCTACTTTTAGATAAACTTATAGTGAGAATCAGAAGTAAAAGACCAGGCAGGAAAAAAATTGAAAACTTAATATTGTCCGAGAAATAACCCCATGTAAAGCTGAGGCCCAAAGAGCTGTAACTGATGAAGAGTGCCATTTAAAAGAAACCAGACACATTGTGCAGTTACAAGAAGAAAGACGCACTGAGAACATCTAAAGCACCAACAAAATCTTACCCATTTAGGCGGAGGCAAGCACAGGTGCCTGAGATGTTACTTGAGAAGATGGCCAGTAGGCCCCCTTCTCAGGAAGGGTCTCCTAGGAAACTGGTTCCCCAGGATTCATTTTACTGTGCTCAGCCATCCAGGTGTTCACAGTTTACGGGCTTGGATACTTTTGTCTCTACCAACAGAGCTTGGCAATGTCCATCTCATGCTGGTTTTACTCACATGCAGATGGCGAGAGTTACGGGATCAGGGTGATTTCTACCCAGATTTCAAAGTAAAGCCGAGGAAGCTAGGCAAGAATCCCCAGAGGTGGTAATGCAATAATCTGTGGGAATAAAGCCAAAGCTGTAGTGGGACTCCAAGAAGTCAGAGATCCTAGAAATGTGGAATATCTACTGAGGAAAGCTTCAGACTGCAGAGAGGAGCTAGCCCAAGAAAGAGGTTATATGGGCTGCAACCAGCAAGGCCATAGGAGTGTAGTCACCAAAGCCCTTTGGGACTTCTATCTTGCCACTGTGTGTCCAGAGATAGGGAGCTGTAGTGCTTAACATTTGCCTGGTTGGATTTTGTACTCCTTTGGTCCAATTCTTTTTCTACCCCTCTATTTTCCCCTTCTCTACTGGGCATGTTTACTCTGTGCCATTGTATCTTGGGATTACTTAGTTGTTTTTCTACTTTTTATAGATGTTCACAACTAAGAGTTTGCCTTGACTCTCAGAAGACACTTTGAGTTGAACTTTAGAAAAATGTTGAAACTATTGAGACTGGGGAAAAGATTATTCTCAGTTTTAGAAAAGACACTGGTATCATGTTAGGTGGAATTAGTACCTTATCTGTCTTTATTTGGAGAGTAGGTATGGGTGTCAAGTTGACAAGGGATGGAATGGTGGTGGTTAAGCTTAGTTAAGTCAACTGGATTGGCTTGGGAACCTCCCAGGAGATTAACAACACTTCTGGGTGTGCTTAAGTGATTCATGGAGGCATGACCTTAGGTTTCTATCTGGACCCTAACCCTTTCTTTTCTGTCACTGTTCCTCTACTCTGCTTCCTAGATGCCACAAACCAAATAGCTTTGCTCACCCTGCCCTTCTGCCATGATGTTTCTGCTTCAGAGCCAGCTAGCCACATGTTGGATGTTCTGAACCATGAGGCAATTAAACCTCTCTTCCTTTAACTTGCAGGTGTCAGATATTTTATTCTAGGGACTGAAAAGCTGGCTAATATAGCTTCATCCCTAAATCACTAATGAAAATTTCCTCTTCTCAGGCTTTACTGGTGAACACAACTTAAGATACTCGTTAATAGAAGAGCATATATATTTGCTAAATCACTAATGAGAATATAATTTCATAAATGCAACCTTCTTAATATATCTTTTTTAGAATCCTCTCACTTCCTGATCAAGTTTGTATCAGTAGTTCTTTGGTGTATTATGTATCTAGAATATCGAGATTTCATTCCTAGTTAGGTCCCCTAATCTATGTATTATATATCTTCATCTTTTTGGAGGTTCCTTTTTATGCTAACAATGTTTAAACAAATTCCAAACAATTTTCATAAAAGGGCAATTCTCTGAATCATAGCAATTATTTTCGTTTTTTCTTTTTGTTTTTTGAGACAGTGTCAGGCTGTTCCTGAACTCACAGCAATCCTCCTACCTGAGCCTCCCAAGTACTAGTCATAGCAGTTCTGGAAATCTGATTGCATAAACTGTATGATATATTGGTCAAACATATAATTATAACTTCAAAATAATTTCCCTTTTAAAACAGATTCTATATTGTGTGCTGGTTTATAAGATTACTGATGAACAATCTAATATCTGACCTTTTTTGTAGGGGGTGGAATGGGAGAAAATGTGGGGCTTTGCCCCTGAAAGTTTCTTTCTTTCTTTCTTTCTTTCCTTCCTTCCTTCCTTCCTTCCTTCCTTCTTCCTCCTTCCTTCCTTTTCTACTTTTGAATTTTCTGTAACTTCATGCATTAAAATATTCATTGGCTCTTTCAATATGATCACTCTAAGTTTTCTTCAGCTTTAGAAAAAATATTTTGAATTATGTATTTGTTAAATTTCTTCCTGTGTCCAAAATTCCTATTAGTATCTTGGCTATCCTCAGATTTTTCTCTCTCTCTTTTTTATTATTTACTTATTTATTTATTTATTTATTTATTTATTTATTTTGCAGTACTGGTGTTTAAATTCAGGGCATTTGCACTGAGCTGTATTGCCAGCCTTTTTTTATTTATTTTTTAATATTTTTAAGACAGGGTCTCAATAAGGCTCTAAGTTGTCCAGGCTGAACTTGAACTGAAATCCTCCTGCTCAGTGTCTTAGAGTATTGAGGTTATATATATATTTTTTCCATATTTCTTAACTTTGTGTTCTCTTAGCTTCCTTAAATTCTTTAAAATTATAACATACTTTCTAGTGGACTTTTTTCTCAAATGGAAGGAATTTGGGACTTTTTGTTCGTATTTGTGAACAAAGTGTTAGATTATTATTATGGGAAATCAATATGTCTTTTCACTGTCGATTTCACTTCTACTAGTTTCTCTTTGTATGTGGGGTTCTGGGAGAGGGGAAAAATCTGTAGTTTTTTCTCTGATGGATGTTGAAATAATTGTTATACTCAGCCTGCCTTTCCTTGCACATCTTCTAATTGTGAGCCTAGAGCTCTCCAGGGTCCCTTTGAGAAGAGCTTTAACTGCTGTCTTTGGTCTTCTTTATGGGTCCTGGTCTGTGACCTCCTCTCTAAACATGAAGCTGTTTTGAAGTCTTCAAACCCAATACTGTTGTAAATGTGTTCCTTCCCCTCATAATCTTTATTGTTGATCCACAGGGTGTCTGGGAGGGGAGTGAAGTCAGCACACATCTTAGTCTACTTTCCTGAACCACAGCATGATCACTGCCATATGTTATAGTTCCTGAAACTTGGCTTAGAGACATAAAAGTGCTTTGTCAAATGACTATTAAGCGGTGGATCTGAAAACTAGAATTTTGGTTTCCTTCGCTTAGTCTAATGTTCTTTCTGTTTCTTGTCATCTCAACTCAGTCTTTTCCAGTAGAATTTAATACAGCTGAACAGGAATGTTTGCCTGCAGTATTTTGATCACAACCTTTGCTCATTAGAGCTACATATAAGGACAATGTATTTGCATTTGTATTGAATGCTTTTTAACTCAATGTTGCTTTCAGTTTTCATCTTTAATTTTCATGGAAATGTCGGAGGCAAAAAGATTATGAAATGTTTGGTTTAAAAGCTAGTGTAAATTATTTTCAGTAAAAACTTTAAAAATTTGGTTGGCTGGGGAAAGCACTTAAAATTTTTTATAAAATGTATGAACATCACATTTATTAGTATGATCAAATTAGCCTGATTTGACTTTAATTTCCAGAACTAGTGGTGTGTGAGATGAAGGAAAAACATGATAAATTAATGTCTTCTACTGTGGAATGATAACATGTACCTCTCTTAAGCTCACTCATACTCACTTGTGTTTCCCTCTGCCAATTTTTGTACCCCTAAATAATTTTAAAAAGAAGAATCTGAAACATGGGATAATGACTATTGTTGCACACACAGCACTTGTTACACAAGGTGGACTCAAATTTCACATTATCATTTTCAGAAAACCATTATCAGAGGGAAGTAGGTATGGTGTAGAGATTCTCTTTTGATTAGGATGTTGATGGCAGAAAATAAAAATTCATTCAACAAACAAGTATCTATCGAGTGTTTCTTACTATGTTCAGACTGTTGACTATTTGAGATAAAAACACACATAAAACAATGAGCACATCAGAGGTGGCATTTTATTCTGTGGAGCATTTAATCATGTGAGAAACAGAGATATGAGTGAAAAATTTGTAATATACCATAAATAATGAACTGTGAGAAGGGAAAGTGTTTAATTTCATGAAGGGAAGTCTTTATATAGCAGCATTGATTACTGGAATAAGTTAGTTTGGGAAGGCATCTGAGGATAAAGAGTATTTGAGATGAATTCTAAGGCTCAGAGATCAAGGTGGGAGGAGAGAAACATTTTAGGCAGAGAAAACAGAAGGTGGAAGTCCTCACAGCAGAAAGGTTCCTAACACAGAATAAAAATGAGAGAGGCTGGGGACATAGGCAGAACAGAGCACCAAGAGCTTGTAGATTTGAGCACAATGGGAAGGAACTGAAGCCCAGGCTTTTACTGGACTTGTGTTCTAAAAAAATCTTGCAGCGTTTATTGGTGAATAGGTCAGAAGAACTGCAATGAAGAGGAAGGAAAGTGGATGGATTCAAGAGGTGTTAAGTACTTAATGTTTGTAGGATAGGTGGTAGGTTAAAAACAGAGCATGTCAAAAACAACTGGTACCTGACAATGGTTACATGATAAGGAAAGTACTATATTCTGGCAATGTGGCACTTGATGTAGGTCTGAGAATCGGTTTTATATGAACAACAGCAGATGGTGGTGAAAAATGATCTTTAAGATAAATAAGAAATACATTAAAGTGAAAAAGATAGGAATAATAGAATTCAGGGTATCATCGAAGTGAAAGTTTAGGATGAAAGGATTAAGGTAAGAGAGAAAGACAAGTGATAAGCCTAGAAAGACAGATTAGGACTAGATTGTGTAGAGCTGTAAATGTCACTTAACTCTCAACAGAGGGCTCAGAAGATTAAGATAAAGGTAAATAGAGCCATGACTTTAAGATTTCAAGCCCAAGTGTGTGGGAGAGTAGTGACATACCATCAAGAATAAGAGAAATAAAAGGAAAACAAATCAGAAGAGAAGAAGTTAAAATATCCTAATTCACAGAGGGCATTATTTTCTACATTGAAGACCCAAAATCTCTACCAGAAGACTCTTAGAACTAATAAATAAATTCAGCAGAATAGCAGGATATAAATTCAGTGCACATAAATCAATAGCATACTATACAGCAAGGAATTCATCAACAAAGAAATCAAGAAAACAACACTATTAACCCATTAACAATAACTACAAAAATTAAATACTTAGTAATAAACCTAACCAAGAACGTGAAAGATATATACAGTAAAAACTACAGTACCCTGAAAAAAGAATTGAAAAGAATTTCAGAAAACAGAAAGATATCCCATGTCCCTGGATAGGTAAAATCAACATTGTCAAAATGGCTATACTACCAAAACTGATATATAGGTTCAAAACAATACCAAAGAAAATACAAGAGTATTCTTCACAGAACTAGAAAAAAACAGCACTAAAGTTTGTATGATTCTACAAGAGGTCCAAAATGGCTAAAGCAATCCAAGCAACAGATGAAAGCCGGAGGCATCAGAATTCCAGATGTCAAACCGTACCACAAAGCAGCAGTGATTAAAATTACCCAGTGTAGGGTAATTTACTAGTATAAAAAAAGACAGGAGGACCGGTGGGACAGGAATGAAAATACAGAAACAATCGTAGTCACACTCAGCTATTGCATCTTTGACAAAGATCGCCACCATAGTGCTTATACAGGGGACGATATCTAGTTCATGAAGAGCTCAAACCTCCTTCCCCCTTAAAGAAAAGGCCCGATCAGAAGAAGGGCAATTGAATTGGACAAATACAAATGATCATAAGTATGTGAAGAAAGTACATCTTCGGCTAACAGAAAAATGTGAGTCAAAACAGCACTGAAATTCCATCTTATTCCACAAAAATGGCTCTCATTAACACAGAAAGAAAGGAGCAGGGCACGCGAAGCTGACTCGATGTGTTCGTGCGGGGGGAGTGGAAGGCAGCCGTGAAAGTGGCCGGAAACGGAAAGACAAGAGCGCATGTCAGAGCGGCCGGGAGTTGTCAGAGGCGCAGAGGGTCAGCGAGGCTAAATTTCTCCCTTCAGGTCTCAGGTGGGTTTTGGGAGATCTGGGGAGAAGTTCCATAGACTTGAGGCAGGGAAACCGAGAAGATGGAACCAAAAAGAACTGTACAGAGAGACATTTTATAAAAAGGTGCTGAGAAAATGCCCTTGAACAAAGAAGGCTGAACAGCAGGCCAGCCGCTGCGTAGGGGAATGTCTTTGATGGTTATCTCGGAATTTCCAAGTATAGTTGTGGATCTTCCGTCGTTTTCTTTCATGTCCTGAAAATCATAGAATGTTGTGGATGAAAATGATTAATTTATTCTTAGTTTCTTTTCCTGGTTGTTGCTTGGTACTCAGCAGAGAGTTATTTTAAAAGCATTTAATCTGCTTGCTCAGCAACCAAAGAAATCACCATGTCCACTTTACCACTTCACCGCGATGCAGATGACTGATGGGACTCAGTCCCAGTTTCGGGGGACACACTGGCTCTGCTGCTTCGTTCCACACAGACTCCTTGGGTACCACAGAAATGTCGGGTACCTGGAGAAGAAGGGCATGTCCGGAAGGCAGCTTGCACTCCTCAGGGTAAATCAAAGAAATCAGAAAGGAATGTTGGGGAGATGCGACTAGACTTCTGTTTAGGAATTTTTTTGTTGGAATTGTATCCATAGGGAAGGGTGAATGGTGGTTACTTGCCAGAAGGAATTTGGTGGCTGCACAAACCTCAAGATGCTTATCAACACCCACCTAAGATACATTTGTAGTTATCTCTCTATTCTAAATAGAAATATGCTCTGAAGTTTAAAAGAGCATGGCATGGCTTCAGCATCTTTCCGTCATTCCTAATTAGAGCTCATAGTTGTGGCTGCAGTCTCCATGGAAACGGCACAGATGCAGGAACCAGGAGACAAAAGATGAAATCCTTGTTCTGTACCTACTACTATGACGCTGAGAAAGTTACTTTTTTTCTTGTGTCTCATATTTGTCATCTGAAAGCAGATAATGAGATCTATCTTCAGCTATAAAGTGATGACTCATGAATTACTGCTTCTGCCAGAATCCATCTCCTACACTCTCTACCCTTATCCCAGGACACCTTCTGTATAGGGGGCTTCCAGGCAACTCAGACTCAGTCTATCTAAAACCAAACTCATCTCTACCATCCCCTGTTGGTGGGTGAGGGAGATGTTTACAGACATTGTGTGCTTTTGGGAAGTTGCTTCATTTATTTGAAATACAGTTTGTTCATGTATAACATGAGGAATTTGGACAAGACCTTATCTGAGATCTCTTCTAACTCTTAGTTTGATTTTACTTTGAAACTTACTTGTTTCTTCATTCGAAGTTTTATGTCCCATTTATTCCCCTCTCTAGGAACATCTCTATTGTGTTCTAAGTGTATTAGCAGTGGTAAAAAATAGGGGTTCAAAGGCTTTAGGGAATGTAGACTATCTGCTCTCTGTTCTATACATTGGGCCTCTTTGCGTGAACTTCTGTTTTCATAGGCTTTATTTGAATTTTTAGATCTACAATATTTCCTGAGTGGCCCAGACTAAAATTTAGAGTCTATTTTTAGTGTCGAGGTAGGTATTGGTGTCGGCCATATCATCTATTGACAATTCTATTAAAAGAATTTTCTTTACCAGAAATCTTGCTTCTAGCCAGAAATTTTAGTCAAATGTTCTTCTGAAAAAGTATGATCTGAGTATTCTGAGTATTTTTCAAACCAAATTTCAAAGACTTTAATAAATAATAGGACTTCCATTGACATAAGTTTGCCTGATGCCTCCACCTTCCCGAGGAGCTCTGCGGACACCTACCTGTGAGTCCTCTTTGTTTCTGCTGATTCCTCATCCCCCTTTATTGCCCAGACTATTTATCTCCATTCCCTGGAACACACTTTTAGCCATGTTAATAAACTCAACTCCCCTCTTCTTCAGATGCTTCGCTATATCACTGTACCTTATTGTCATTACGTTTTTCCCTGCCTGAAAAATACAATGTTTTTGTATTTATTTACATTTATTGGTCTATTCCATCTCTTTTCCCCTTAAAATGTAAGTTGAAGGAAGGTGAGATTCTACCCACCTTGTTCAGCACTGAATACTTAGCAGCTGGCCCTGTAATCCATGAATAGAATAGATGCTAGAGTAAATACCGTGGTGAGCGAGCAAAGCTTGGGATGTGCAGGAGCCTGCTTAATCTGCTCACCCAGAAGCCTCAAAGGTTAGGGCTTCCATCTGATCGCTGTGGAAGTATAATGATCTTAAGATTTTTAACACTGGGCGAGGTGATCTCATTCAACCTGATGTTCTCTGCTTTCCAAGTCACACTATACCCCTATTAGAAGAGTTATATGTATGGAAATCATATACACGTCCACACACATTTATCTGTTCTAAAATTTTACTGTTTGAAGTAAATAATGACTAACAGCTGTATGTGTGTGTGTGTGTGTTTATGGTACTGGGGATTGAGCCCAGTGCCTTTGCCCTAAGCTATATCCTCAGCCCATTTTTTAAATTTTTGATTTCAAAACTAGGTCTTTCTAAGTTTTCCAGGCGGGGCTCAAACTTGCAATCCTCCTACCTTAGCCGCCAGAATGCTGGGATTACAGCATTCTGTCCCCACAGGCCTGGTTAAATGGCTTACTTTTTGAAAAACTGAATAATTCTTTTTTCAAGTGAAGATCTTGCGAGAAACCTAATATATGAGATGCGAACCAAAAATACAGTGTGAGTTTTTAAAAAGTAATTATATTTAGAGACATATTTCCCTTAATTCCTCTGAAACTACCTTACTTTTGAACAAACTTACACCATTGTTCTTGACACTTTCTGAGCAGTTTTGACATTTCTATTTCATGCATGCCTTTAGCTGCATTGTCATGATTGCCTGAGTTCTTGAATTTTATTAAAAATGTGTGTGTGTATATATATATATATACTTTAAGTCTGCTTTTCCTTTGGAGGGCTCCTGGCAGCTATATTCATCATATTTTTAAAAATCAGTCAACTGGAAGAAGAATGAGCCAAAATTTGGCTGGCTATGAAATTTACACTTTTGCCTCCTTTCCAGAAAGAGCAACATCTTTCTCATGGCAGCTTCTGGAATAATGTCAATATTACTGAATGACAATGGTAATGTGTTATATTTTACAGTGCTTTCTATGTATCTAGTACATCACATGGATCATTGCATGAATTCTCATGATCACTATGAAATAAGTATAGTGTTAATTTCTATATTCTGGAAATGAAGACATTATTATTTTAAGAACTTAAAAAAAACTTGCCTAAAGTCTTTATGGTAGTCTTTTTCAAAAATAATGACGAAGATCCTTACCTCCTGGTGTCCTTGCCTTTGACTAATCCTCACACTGAACCATATCGGGTCGATGTAACCAGTAGAAAATAGCACAGATAGAGGTGTATAACTCCCAAGGTGAGATTCCAGAAGCACAGTAACTTCTGTTTTCTCTTCTTGGATTGTTTACTCTGGAGTAATCTGATTTTCATATCATCTGTGGAGAGGCCATGTGCAAAGGAACAGAATTTCCCTGCTATAAGCTGGCACCAAGCTTCTCGTGTGTGAACTACCTTGAATGAATATCCTTCAGCCTCGGTCTAGTCCTCAGATGACTGAAGCCCCAGACATATGTGGTAGCCAACTCATGAGAAGTCTAGTAGCAACATTGTGTAGCCAGATTGCTCCCAAATTTCTGACCTATAGATATTGTGAAGAAAATTTTAAAATGTTTATCTTAAGATGGACAGTTTTGAGGTTGGTAACAGAGAATTATATAAGTAGATACAGTCTTGCAGACAATTAAATGGCAGAGCCAGAATTTTAACCCCAGGGGTCTCTTCAAAGCCTATGCTCTTTACTGTAAATGCTTCATTTTCTTACATACTCATCTTTTAAATACAAAGTTCAAAGCTATGCTAACATCTTCTAAACTCCATCTCACAGAAAGTAAGAAAACTGAGATGTGCAGAGATGAAAAAAATTAATTGGTGGATCCAGAATTTGACATGCAGTAGTCTAATTCCAAGATCTATATTCTTCACCAATATCAGGTTATCTTTATGATAACCTTTAGATGATAACCTTTATGATAATCTTTAGAAAAAGTGTATTTTCTAAAGCTGTCTGTTATCATTCATATCTTTCATTATGCATTAGCAGATGCTGGTATCCTATTGACTGGTGATCAGGTTATCTTTATGAAAACCTGACATCATAAATAGTAAAGTTAATGTGGAGATGGGATGCCAGTTGTGGGATGAAATACAAAGAAAGGGGTCTGTCTATAAGTGTGGACCCCTCCCCTTGGAGGCTACTTCTGTTTTTGAAGAGAACAGTTATTTGAAGAATTCAGGGCCTCTGTCTTGGTGAGTTAATAACTAAAAAATTTCACAAACTACATTTGATATGACTATGACTACTGAAGACTTGGATGGCAGGCTATTGTTTTGACACAACATGGCATTTTATATATTGTCATGATCTCTACTTCATCAATATCCCCAAAGAAAATCATAGTCACTACTCAACCAAATCTCCCAAATCATAGGAGTAGGGTCAGTGGAAGCTTGTCACTAGCCTTCACTGTAAGGTTTAATCTCTGTTTCCCTAATGCACTACTTTATATTAAGACATAAACCACTACTTTAGACTATTATTTTGTTAGCTGAAGTAAACTAATGAATCAGTGATAATTGAGAAGAAATCCTGGGCAGGAAGAGAGAACTGACTGTGCCCTGTCCTTGATAGGATTTTGAGTCACTCATGCAGTAAAGTGTCTAGAGAGTTCTAGTGAGTCATGCATTGCTAACTATGGAAAAAAATGTATGTTTTAAAACTGTCTGTTATTACTCATGCCTTTCATTTGGCATCAGCAGATGTTGGTATCCTATTGACTGGTGATCTAATAGAAAGTTCCTCAGAGAGAGACAGGTCTGACACAATTTCCTTCTAACTCTGACAAATTTGGCACAGCCCTTTTATTTGGCTTGCAAGATGTTTGCGTTAACATTGTGACTTATTTCTGGCTTGGTGTTAAAAGGATTGTTTAGTAACAAAATGGACCATTTGGATTTTGTGGCAGCCAGGAGGAATGCTCTTATTTTATAATGAAACAACTGAACAAATGTTCTTTACAGTGATTCATTCCTCATGTGGGAAAAATTTCTTTTGATACATATCCTCTGTCTCTATTGGATATATGAAACTGTTTTACCTTTAATATTTGGGCAGAACGTTCAGTGAGCAATTTGGGAACAATATCTGTAAATTACAAAGATAGGCCTCTCTACAAAAGTAACCATAGAATTGAATGTTAGAAACCACTTGGGTTTTATTTCTAACTGGGCCGGAGTTTGCATATAACCTTGAGCTATTCGCTTAATCTTTTTTAGACTTAGGTTTTCTGTCTGAAATGGGCAGAAAATTGCCTACCTATTTAGCTAAGGCAGAAACAATTTCCTGATAGGAAGATGACTCAGCGGCCTGGGGCAGCTGTGTAGCCTCTTGTCCTGGGCGTTTCCAAGGAGATAGAGACAGCCAGAATGCTGGAGAACAGAAAATGCAAATGAAGTCTGACGTTAAGGAAGGGTAAAGAGACCGAGTGATCATGGGTCTGCCATTTGCCAGACACTGTGGTAAGTCCTAAGAGCTGTTTAGAACCAGACACACTGAAGTCTCTGCCCCCATGAGACTTACTACATACTCTTTTGTGTATGTTTGGAGTTATCTGGAGAGAGATTGTATTAATTTATTATGTGAATCTGAGGCTTTTTAGAAAAAAGTATAGGATCATTCAGAATCCCAGCTTAATAGACACCATCAAGGGAGCCTTATAGGAGAGAAATTATTATGTAAGATATTGTTCAGAAAGGCATAAAGAGAAATGCAGAATTTGATGAGTGCTACTCTAAAACTTGACCAACCAGTTCTAATGATAGCAATGGGTTCACTTTGTCTTTGTGTACTTCCTTAGATGTGCACTTTTCAATATTTTGCATGAACTTTCAGGCTAGAGTTAATGGGCTTTTCTCTTCATAGCCCTCAGAGGAATATCTGGTTACCTGTCTGACAATGTTTCTGATAATCGATTATATGTAGCAGTTGAATAATGAATTCTAAATATGAGAGTTGCTCTTGATCTTCTGCAATTAGAGGTAGACCCAATGGTGATGCATAGGTAGAGATATAGCCGGCTTGCCCTTTACCACGGTTTTATTTCCATCCAGCATTCTTAGCAGGAAGTCTAACAATGATTGCAGGCTCAGACACACTTGATAACAACCTCATGAGAGGTTGAGTGGCAGTATCACCTAGCCAGGTTGCTCCAAAATTCCTGACCTATTAGATTAAAGTGTTGTTCTCAGTTGGCGTTCTTAGCAAGAGGCCTTCCTCTTGCCACTGGGTATTACACCTGCAGGACAGATGAATCTAGAGGTGCTGAGATTAGGAGAACTGCAACGTCACACGGTGGATGCCTGTACTCCAGCGGATGCCAACCATCTGGGGATTCCCAAGTCCTCCACCATCAGCAGCTCATCTATTTTAAAGTAACTCTTAAATGAAAAGGGTTCAAGCTTTTGTCCTGCCTACATGGATATCCCAGCAGCCATGAAATATCTCTCATGATTCTTAAAGGATGACATTTCAAGTCATTTCGAATCCAAATTTCTACTTCAACTGAATTCTTTTGCATTCTTCTCACCATTGCCTTCTGTGAAAGTTGTCTAACTCTTACGCCATATTAGGAATCACTGGATTCCTTCCAATCTCAGACCCCAGACCCTCATTGAGCCAAGGGGGTGGTGTAAAAAGTTACATCGCTGCTCATAGTTCAAGACCAATGTTGATTAATTTAGATTTTAGAAGTTCCTGCTTAAGTAAATTTCTTTCTCTCTCTGACCTTCACAGCTCTCTTTTTCATCATATTCCTGAGCCCTCTTTTTGTCCCTAAAGCTTAATATTCCTCTCACTTATATCATCCTAATGAATTTGGTTCTTTCCTGATCCTGCCTTTAAAACTCAGATCTGACCTTTCATGTCAGAGATCTAGGAGAAATAACTGTTAAGCTTCTCAGTCCTGGTCCTCAAAGCACTATTGTAGTCTTCTTTTTTCATGGCATCAAAGACAAGGTGAGATTTCCTTTTCCTGGGTCTCTGATTAGGAAAAGAAGCAGTAAAGTTGGCATTTATATTCCTCCTGGGATCATTATGTTACTTCAGTTTTCCTAGGCAAGCAGAAGTGGTTCTTTATATTTACCAAACAAAGCCAAGAAAACCATTATTTTATAAAGCATATTAAGAGTCCCCAGGAATCACCTTTCATTCAGCAAGGAAAGGCAATGCAGAGCAAAGACCAGACATTCTGTTCTCAGAGATAGGGTGTGGGCATTCCCACTTCAAGATGGCATAATGAGACACATGGGGAGCTCTGGGATCAGAACAAGAGGGACCCAAACTGAGTTCACCCTAAAAGAACTAACTGGATGGAGAAAGATGTTGAAATCTCCTCCTGGTCTTTGTTACCAAAGACATACACATACAAATATTTAGAATGAAATATTTCTCACTCTCAATCTGAAGGTGGCCTTAGTCATCACCAAGAAATGCATTGTCTTCAAAAAATCACTTAAGTCTGAATCGGTTTTACTTGTCGAGAGAAACAATATCAGATAGTAAAATATCCCTTTATGAAATGCCATCTTAACTAGGCTTATTCATAAGCACACAATGCCATAGGAAGGCGTAGACTGTTACTCAGTAGTTTTGGGAAGGGAACATGATAAGATACAAGTTTGGGAGGAAATGTGATAATTTGTACAATATTCAAAATATTTATAGAAGTTGAGGTGCTGATATAGCTGGATGGTAGAGGGGTTATTCAACAAGTGTGAGGCAGGTTTGATGCTCAGCACTACAAAATACATATATTTTTTCAAAAGAAAAATTCGTATTTAGCATTTCATGCAATGAAAGTTCTGTTATTTTCCTGTGTCACACAGAGTGTAAGTTCTTTGGAGGAATAGGAAAATGCAATAGGAGATAGGAATGTTGGAGCAATGACATCCCATGGCCATTTCCACAGGCAGCTCATAACATGGCTGTTTTCTTCCAGGTCAGCAGAAGAGGATCTTTCTGCTGCTTCACCTTCTTTTCTGGAACTCATCAACTAAGTAGAACCACTGAGGATAATTTTAATTTTAATTTGTGACCATTAGGAATGTAATCATGGAAGTGACATTATATCAGATTCATGGGCCCTGGCCATACTCAAGGGGCGGGGCTTACACAAGACCTGCCCACCAGAGGGTGGGAAAATTGGGGGCAAGCTTAGAATTCTGTTGCCACAAATGGAATCTACCTTTTATCATTGAAAAGGTATTAGGGTATGACGAAAATATTAAAAATGAAATATTTTACATTTTATTGACACTAACTCTTTTCCTATGATGTCCTGTTTTTCCTTCTAAAATCTGAAATGTTGGACTGTTTTGTGTATTTGAATAAAGGCTTCCTCAAAAGCGAACACAAAGCTACATTGAAAAAAGCCAATCCAACACCAGCTGTCTACGGAACTACCACATCCTAGGCAATCATTTGTTAAGGGGAGCCTGCAAAGTCTGAGGGATACGGAAGGCTAAATTCAAGCTGTTAACTTAGGAGACAATGCCTTTAGTACTCTGTATAAAGATGTAGCAGAATTAGTTGGCTTGCGCCTGTTTAAGAGAAGATGGCCTACACAGAGAAATACACTGCAAAGAAGTTAGGAAACGTGAGGTTTCATGACAAAAGCCACCAAAATGGTCTCATTCTCTTGGTTTTGATTCCAAGACAACCTCCCATTTAAATAAGGTTTTGTAGGTACTACACAAACAATTTACTGACCAATGGGCATAGGAAAACCAGTACTCTTGATATATTTTTCCAATAAAAATAGCAAATGGATATTTTACTTTACATATTTTTTTGAAAATGTGGTTAATGTTAACCATCATCCCAGCATGCATTTATTATCTAGATGCATCAGTGAAGCTTTCTGGCCATAAAGTTGAGGTCTGGGCTCCTGACCGAGGGCATTGCCAGCTCCTGAGACCCGACTGGCTCCCAGCCTAGACAGCAGCTCTGTCTCAGCTTTCCCTCACTGCAGCATATTCAATTGAGAACGTGCTTTGAGAAGTCAATGTCAGTGACCTTAATGTTCTGAGCCAAACTCAGCTGGTGGCACAGGCCGACAACCTGAATATGTTTTTTCACTGAAATGCACAAGTGATTGCTGCAGTTACCACAGCAACGGTGTAGCTGGTACCCTTGGGAGGTTTCAGCAGAGAAATAAGGAGAGTTGTGAGGAAGATTTAAGCTGGGATTAATAGTGGTTAACTTTTAGGATTAGCCTTCTGGGAATCCTTTGTTTTTGTTAGCAAATGTTAGTACACACTGCGATTGGTCTTCAACATGAAGCACTTCTCTCTTGGCTTTTATACAATATTTCCCCTCTTAGATTTCATAAATACTAAGTATTCATAACAACCTCCATTTTAAAGTGTGGGAAGAGCAGAAAAATAATTGATGAATTAGTTTTAGGATACATAAACACATAGATTTTATCTAGTTTTCATTCTGCACTTCTGAATTTTTTCATTTATAATCTTCCAACCAGGCTATACTTATCTCTAAAATGAAAGTAGGTCAAAGTTCAAGGCTATGGGGAGACGAACAGTGACCTCTGAGAGTTCTTTTGAGTGTCTTCTGTGAGGTCAGAGTCTTAGCCACTCATATTTAGAAGCCAATTACAGCATCCTCTGCTGCGTGCCTGGGGAGGGTGATGTCATAGCTATTAATTTAGTACATGTGAATAAAACACACTTGGCTGGTACTCCAGGAATTGTGAAAATTATTAGGACAAATTGTCAGAGAACAAGTGTGAAAATGACAGACAACTAGATCTAGATACAGGATTTGTTGATGGTATTTATCATAGGCAAATGAAAGTTTATAGACCGAACTGAGGTGCCATGTTGGTGAAACAGATTGTGGCCATCAGGGTGGAGTCGGAAATGGTGCCAAGAAGGGAAAGCCCAAAGTGGTGCCTGTTCCAAGGCTTTTGTAATTTGGAGAAAATATTAGCATTTTCTTTGGAATAATAGATTCACCACACTCCAAAAAGTTTCCCTTTTTTCGTAATTATCTGAAGTTAATGTTGAGTTAGTGTCACAGATTTATTGACATCAAGCTTTCTGAAGTTGTTGTGAGTTAAAGGTTTGTGTTCTTCTAGAGCTGATATAGTGAGGCTCTCACCTCCCCCAACCCCATAAAATAATATTTGCAGGTGAGGCCTGTGATAGGTGATCAGATTTAGATGAGGTCATGCAGTGGGACCCCATGATGCTATAGAAAGAAGGAAAAACTCAGAGTTCTCTCTCTTTTTCTTTCTCTCTTCCCTTCAGGGACACAGTGATATAGCAGCCATCTAGAAGCTACCATCTTGATCATGAACTTCCTATCATCAGAACTGTGGAGAAGAAATGTCTGTGGAGCCACCCAGCATATGGTATTTTGTTATAGCCTTCTGGACAAAGATACGATGCTAACATTTACTGTGCCTTTCCAAGAGGGCTTTGCACTATCCAGTGTTGCTTGAATTTATTTGAATAGAAATCTTTTCTTTTTCCTCTGAGGGCATCTGAGAGAGGATGTGGGTAGAACTGACCTTAAAGCCAGAAAGGCTTCTTCTCTGGGATCTGTCATTTAGAGCAGCAGTCCCCAACCTTTTTGACAGCAGGGATTAATTGAGTTGAAGATCATTCTCCCAACAACCAAGTGGGAGAGAAGCTCCACCTGTAAGATCAGCAAGAGCAAATAGCAGCGTGCAGACAGGGGGTGGCGCCTTGTTTGTCTATGCCTGGCCAGATGATTGTGGACCCCTGATTTAGAGGGCCAGTGTGGCCCTCCTCTGGCTAGATGTCTTTCAGGGGACCTGGGAGGATAATCTCATCCAGAAACTTGGCTCCCGTTTATATACCACACTCTGGGGTTCTAGTTTAGTTTACCCTCCTCAGTAGACTTCCTTTACTCCAGGTCAGGCTTTTTTGGGGGGAGGGGAGAGGAGACAAAGTATCTCTGTGGTCCAGGCTAGTCCTGGATTCACTCACTATGTGGCTTGGGCTGGGCTCACACTCACAGCAATTCTCCTGCCTTAGCCTCCTGAGTGCTAGAATTTCAAGCATGTGCCACTACACCTGCGGGCCTTGTGGGCAAGCTGTTTGCAGGAATTTGGGAGCACGACTTGGATGTGCAGACTGCTGTATTCACACATGATTGCACGGAGCACATTAGTACAATTCGTGTGGTCTGGAAGCAGAATGGGCAGGGAAAGAAGGGGGTCCGCTGAGAACAGTTTGACTTCCTACCATCAAGTTCCAATGAAGACCTAGGTGGAGTCTAAGAATCCTAAGTTCAAACCTAGCTTTCCACCTGGCTGTGAAGCTAGCAGGAAACTTTATTTAATGGTTTGATAGTTTGGTTTATAACTTTGAAATATTTACACATATAGTATATGGGCCTCTGTTTGTACTCTATGTAACTCCAAGCCAAACTTGCAAAAGTTAGAAGAGAAAGAGCCTGAGTTGTCATGTGTGTCTGAAACTTGCTTTAAGGTTCATGCTGGTGATATTTTTATGTACTACTTTATTTGCATGGGACAGCCAAAATTCCCCACCCTAGATACCACCAGAAAGGAAGTGTTTTCTGATAAAACAAGAGAGAGGATTCCAAGTTCTAGTTCTCTCTAATTCTCAGGTTTTTTTTTACTTTGTAAAATAGGGACAATAATATTATCTTGGCTCCAAGTTGGATATCTCTAATCACTAGGCCAACAGTGGGTGTTGTATAAAATGTATCGGCAGGTGAGACACTGCCTCAGCTTGGGGAACTTGGTACCACCCAGGTCACTGAGCTCCACCCAGAGCCTAGACTCAGCTGGCTGGAGCTGGGCCCAAAAGTCTGCATTTCTAACAAGCCCCAGCTGTTGCAGATGTGCTGGGTTGGGACCCCACTTGCAGAACCACCGATCATGAGCACTGGGGACCGTTTGAAAGGTTTCACATTTGTGCTACAGATCAGTGAAGTGAGGAAGCGCACAGAGAGATAGCCACACAGGGGATCAGGTGGGGTTCTGGAGCTCTGGGTTACAGGGGAGCGCTGCCTTCCCACCTCTGCCTTTCAAGTCTCTTATCACATCTGATATTTGACGCTTACTGATCTCGTCACACAGTCAGCGCCCAGTCAGTGTTTGCAGACTGAGTGTAGCCCAGGTAAGGTCTCCAGAGATCAAAGTGTGCCACCATGAGTTAGTAGGCCCATCTCTTGAGTTAATTTGTATGGCACCTTTAGAGAATGAGGGGATTTTGCCAAATAACTAAAGTCAGGGTCTTTCTAAAGGGTGAGATGCCCTGGGCAACACGGTTGGCGGAGGAGCCCGAGCTAATCACACTTGAAAGGAATCACCCTGTCAGTGCTTCTTTAGAGGCTCCCTTGGGTTATCTTTATTCAAGACAGAAACTTGAAACTTGAATTTTAATGATGTTCCAAAATAGAAGTGTGAGGTGCACTTGCCACAGGGCCTGGGACAGCTGCATCCCATGCCCAACTCAAGGCATAGATCTAACCACAGTTTATCAGTTAGAACGCCTTAGCCATTTTCAGCTTAGCGTACTGGAAGTCTTTCTCATGGTCACACACAGTGTGGGGCAGTTGTGGGTCAAGCGGAGGTGGTGGCAGGTGGTGTATGTGTGTGTGTGTGTGTGTGTGTGTGTGTGTGTGTTCCACATTGTTATTCATGTGCACAGTCTGACAGAGTCTCTGCCATCTTCAACATGAAGATTCCAAGGCTGCTGTGAATGCCAACATTCATGTAGCAGAGGAGTAATGACGGATGTCACATTGGTGAACAAAACTTTCCTCTGGCTAGAATTTAATGGTGCCCCTACAACAAGCTGTGAAGAGGTGAAGGACAGGCAGAAATATGGTACCAAGCCAGTATTCCACTTTTCACTGACAATCTGAAAGTCTGATGTGGATAAAAATCTTTCTAAAATGTATGATTCCTGCTTCTGAATGATATACAGGTGTAATGCTTTCATGAAAATTTAGTGTGATGTTTCTCAGTGTGTGGGCCTGGTTAACTTCATCCTATGAGTTACTTCTAAAACAAAACTAAGTACAAAGTTTTCTGACCAAAGAAGCTCAGGAAACACTGATGGTCACATTTACCTCTTGGAAATCATAGAATGCATTAGCATCTTAAGTTGTAAAGGAGCTAGCTCGTTTTCATTTAATCTGGCATGTTTCCTACTGTACATGGGATGTTGTATTTTAGCAGCATGTGCTCCATGAAACTTTTCCTCATTCCAGATGACTTGGATGACCATGAGTTTTGAGCTCTCTGTCTTATTGTTTGCTTTCCTTTCTTTTTTTTCCTGACTTTTATTTTTGAAGATTATTGTCCCCCCTTAGCAGTGTCTTTCCCAACTTGGCCTTCTCCTTGGCTTCTTTGGGTTAGGAAAACAGTCATCAAGCTTACTTGGCTATATTAAACATAACACTTGTAAGAGAGCCTTGTAAGAGTGAGGCCTTTGAGTTCAGTGAATATATTTTGTAAAACCCATTTTTGTTGCTCTCATGCTTCTGGTTGACTTTCTTTTCTTACCTCTATTTTAATAGAGAGAAGCGTCCTGACCCATTGAACCAAATGATATTGTTCTCATCTGGCCAGTAAACCTGTGTTCACTCCAGTGACTCAGCTGACCTGAAGACTCAAGCCAACAAATCCCACCCTGAAAGGTCTCACCATTTATTCTTATGTAATCTTGTTCTCCTCAGAGGAACACTTTCAGATCTAAATTGCCTCCTGATGTGGGTGACTCCTTATGTTCATCTTAGATTATTTATATGAACTGATGTTTAACAACGCACTCTGTCACCTAGTCCTCTTCCCCTTTCCTAGTTGTACCTAGAGCTGGGAGGGGAGAGAATGGAATATTTTATGCATGACTACTTGTAGTTCTGTGCTTCTTGTTCATCTGGCTCAAGTTTTCAATCAAAGGGTTAAAAAAAAAAGCTTAAAGGACAAGAAGAAACAGTGTTTGTTTGAAGTATTTAATATTTCTTTAGGGCTTTGCATAATGCAGGATATCTAGCCACTGTTATGCATTCAAAAGAAAATTTCTGCACAGTTGTAGAAACCATTTGATAGTAGGAAAAGGGATAAAAAAGAAAAAAAGCAAAATCTCCCAGCCGTGCCAGGTGCCTCTGAGTCTGAGTACGCATTTTAGCTCTCTACACATTGTACTGTCTGATTTTAGAGGATCAGGTGACAGGAAGGGAGAGAAACACTTCTTTCTGTTCCCTTCTATCAGGTATTCTTAGAAATGCCGACTCATTTTCTGGAGTATATATAGCACAAGTTAAGGAGAAAATGAATCACCTCCAGCGCTGTGTGGGAACAGTGACACTGTAGTAACACAGCTTGCTTTAAGGCTTGAAAACAAGGTTCTCTGAGTTTTTAAAGTTACAATTACGTTACCCAAGAGAGTGAGCAAAGGCTAGAAAGAAAGTTCTCACCTAACCAAGCTGAGGGTTGTTACTAAAATTAATTGGACATATGTTTAACAGTAATATACATAATTTTTGCTGTGCCCGGTGGTAGTTAGGTATGAATGGAACTCTGCTGCATAAGAGTCTGCTTTGTGGCAGTCAAATCAAGCATTGCTAGAATCCTAGCATGTGTAGATTTCTAGAATTCTAGCATGTCATATCTAACACTCATCAAAGGGAACCAAAGATGAGTATTGGTTACAGTGGGAGAGATAAATTTTACTCAAAAAAGAGAAATTATTACAATAGGGTAAAGACACTTCTTGTAGAACAGAGTTCATTTTTAACTACAGCATGGATAGATGGGAATTTGTAACCAAGGAACAGATGGGAGTCAGTAAATGGAAAACTATCAAGAGGAAACATCAGAGACAAGGGGGATTCTGGTCAAACTCCCTTTATACAGTTTCTGCTGAAGATGGGCCAGGATAATCACAGGCCAAGCATGTGAAATGAGGAATATGATCAGACATCTGAGTAGGGATTCTTACTAAGCTAACTTAGCAAGAGTTTTACTAAAACTAGGCATTGCAAGGATAAATATAGAAATCAATAGTTAGTTGGGAGCCAGCCAAAAAGTGGATTCAGGGAAGCATGGCTAAAACTTGGTCAAGGAGAATCGTAGTCACCCTCTGCATACCATCTCTCCCTGACAGAGTTCTCTTTTCTCTTTACCCATACTGGTTGACAGTGTATAGTCCTGCATCAATTTCAGCTTTGACTGAAGGAGTTACAAAGATAACAAACAGATCTCAGCAGAGTCTTTCTTTACTTGATTAGTAGCAACTGTCAGGAGCTCCAGGCAAGCAGCAACTGGGCCTGGACTCAGTGGGATAAAATGGCATATGGCAGGACTCTAGTCAGAATGCCCTTACTGGGATAAAACCAGGTTCTATGAAGTCTACAATTTGTACATTTATAAAAACTGAGAAAAAAGGTGTACTTTGCTGATATTGGATGAAACACTGTAGTTGTTAAGTCCATGTGTTCCACAATGTGGTTTAACTCTCACTTTTTATTTGTGTGTGTGTGTGTGTGTGTGTGTGTGTGTGTGCGCGTTTGTCTAGTTGACCTGTCTGTAGGTGAGAGTAAATATTGATATTGAAGTTCGCTACTGTGATTGTATTTTGGACTTCTTTGACTTTTCATGTCCAGCAGTTTTTGTTTTATGAAACTGGGTATACCAACATTGAGTGTTTTATGTAACTGGGTACACCAACATTGAGTATATATATTTATAAATGTGAATTTTTCCTGTTGGGTTGTCTTCTTTACCAATATATGGCATTCATCTTCTGATCTGTTTTGGTTTGAAGTCTGTTGTTTCCGAGAATAGCATAGCTACCCCTGTTTGTTTTCTGGGTCCAGTTGCATGAAGTATTAGTTTCCATTCTTTTATTTTCAGTCTATGTTTTTCTTGATGGGAAATTGTTTCTCTTGAAATCAACAAATTATTGTTTTCTGTGTATGGGTCCAATCTGCCAGACTGGATTTTTCATATCCTAAATTTCAGCTTGATTTCTTTTCAGACATTTTTCTTTTGATTCAAGAATTAAGACCAATAGCATTGAAAGTTATGTTTCTTAAGTCCTGTCATTGTCTCTTTTTTTGGTCACGTTTTCCCTTTTGAGGTTTCCTTTCCTCTGAATTCTTTGATGTTGCTTTTCTCCCTTTCTCTGTCTAGAATTCCTTCAAGGATTTCCTACAATGCTGATTCAGAGGCCACAAATTTCTTTAGCATTTCTTTGTCATAATTTGTTTTACTTTTCTTTCAGTTTTGAGGAATAATTTCTTCAGATGCAACAGCCTATGCTGACACTTGCTTTCTTTTATAGCTCGAAAGATTTTGTTCCAGGTTCTCCTGACCATTACAGTGTGTGTTGAGAAATGTGCAGTTGGTGGACTTGCCTTGGTAGAATAATGTCTGTTTTTCTCTTACTTCTTTTAGTATTTGCTCCTCATGTTGAATTTCTGCGATTTTGATTATGATGTGATGTGGCAGGTTCCTGTTCTGGTCAAAGTTATTTGGTGGTGTGTGTGCTTCTTATACCTTAATATTCATTTTTTTTCATAGATTCTGGAAATTTTCTGCCATGATTTCAGTGGATAAATTTCTCACACCTTTTGTGTTGTCCTCTGATTTTTTTCACACCCATCATTCTGAGGTTGGTTCTCTTTAAGTCATTCAGCAGCTATTGTGTCCACATATCTTGTTGTCTTGTTGTTTTTAGAATATCTCTGAGTACATCAATTCATTCATCACCCTTGTCTCCAAGGTCTGTTGTCTGTTCTCCCAATACTTGAATCAGCTTCTCATTCTTTCAATTGATTTTTTTTATGTCTTAAATTTCAAGTTGATTTTCTTTCAAATCTTCTACTTATGTACCAAAATGTTCTTGCATATCTTGCATTGCCTTATTTACTTCAGTCAACTTTTTCTTGGGTTTTCCATGAACTTCCTAATCATTTTATCAATTAAAGCCATGATTTACTAGTAAGGGCCTTTTTCAGTTTATGAAACATCCCTTACATTTAAGTATATCTTACTTGAACCGATTGACTACTTGATCCACTTGCTTTTACTATTTCAGAGTCCATGCTATCAGCTTTTGTGGAGTTAGGTATTTCTGCAGCTGTCTTATTGCCTTATTTTCTCATGGTTCTATTGTGAGGAATATAGATCAGTTAGGACAGAAAAGCTTTGCCTCTAAAAGAACAAATGAGATGAGTCCAAAAATTTTCATTGCGTGGAGTTGTTTGGATAAGTAGTCTTGTCCTGTGCTGCTTTCATCGGCTGTCCACCACATACAGAGTGAATTAACAATTAGCTAGCCTGTTATGGTTTCCTGTTGAGTTTTTTCTGTATGTCCACTGATGAGACCTGCTCCATGTCCAAGTTCACAGAAATGTGTTGCCTGTGGTACTTCAGTCCAATGACCAAGCAGAAATATTTTTCTGAATGCTCCCTAGATTCTCCCTAGATCACCCCTAGATTCATATAGTTGAGCATTTTCCATCTCACATGCCAAAACTTGCTGTTAACATTCCCATTAGTGGAGAAGGGCACGGGAGCACTTGCTCCACTAATTCTCTTCTGTATTTCCAATTCGGCCATTTATATCTTCTTTATTTTATTCGTTTATATTTTAGGTTTCTCACACAAAAACCATATTATTTTTAACATTTTATGTATCAAATATTTTACTTATTATGAATTTATAAAATGTGAAATTTTACATTATGGTTGTGGATTCCATCATTTATTTGTTGATGGATATCTTGGATGTTTGCAGAAGTCAACTATTGGGAATTTTGCTTTTATAAGCATGAATATTTATATATCACTATGGTATAATATATTTAATTTTTTGGGACTATATCCAAACTGGTATAATTTGGCCAAATGGAATTTCTAATTTTAGTTTTTTGAGTAATCTCTTCTGATTTTCATAGTGGTTATACTAACAACAGGTTTTTATTGATATGCTGAAATGGGCTAAAGTCTAATAATTTCCTCCAGCCAGGAGCACAATTCAAAAAGATGTTTCTTCTTCTGACCAGCTTGGGTTGTGGGTGATCATGGTCAGCCATTTCCAGAGTTGTTGAAGTTTTAGTTAGCTAGAGCAATCATCCTAATAAAAAAAATTCCAGCTTTATGGGGCTGGACAGGACCAAACGACTGTCTACCCTTGGGTTGCTTTGGCTGCTGAAGAAGCCGGGTGAGGAGCAGAAACCGGGAAGAGAGGAAAAAAACACAAACCAGTTCTAGTGGGCAACACGCCAAGTTAACCCTGTATCATAGTCTTGGACAAAACAGTTTCTAAATGACTGACATGTTTAGTTTCAGAGCTGAGTAGAACCTGACCTAAGAGTTAAGACAGCAAGGGGGAGGGAGGGGGCAGAAACAATGTGAATACAGAAATGCCAGTGTTTTTGTTCCAATCCAGTCACCTGCAGACATCTACAAGCCCAAATGAAGAAGAGTTAGTGTTTTAGCAAAAGCAGCATTCAGGTCCCTGGTATGTAACCTAGGCAACTGTATCATAGCTCATGCATCAGAGGCCCTGTCTACAGCAAAGCTAATGGGAAACTAATAATATATGGCCCAGCAGTGTGACCTCAAAAAAATAGTGATTTTTGAGTTGACTGACAGCAAATAAAGGGTTTTTTGGTTTTCCTTGGCAACCATGTTTTGTTTCATGCAAACAGTCTGCCTCTGTGGTTTTACCGGGGTCTCATGACCAGTCTGTTGAAAAAAGCCCAAGCATAGAGAAAAGCATGCCGTGTTAGTGTTACAAAGGGTAATAGTGACAGTACCTGTGGGCTTATTCTGCCATCCCAGCCCTTGCCCCACCCTAATGGTTCCTACCTATCTCCAAATAAGGTTTAAAATTACCACAGGGATGTGAAGATTCTCTGAAATTTTCAGAAAGCCTTCACAACATGTGAGGTATATTCATGCCACCTGTTTCTGCTGCCAGCTGCTGACGTGGTGGCTTCTCTGGCCTAGCCTCCAACTCACCGGAGGCCCTGTGGGCAGCTGGCTGCGCTGGTGTGCATCCTCAACACTCTGCTGTGTTCTCTCAGGGCAGTTCGTACTGCTCATCGGTGTTGGTCATGCGGGACAAACCATCTGCTTCATTTAGGGTTGGGGTTTAGATTCTTTCATGTCTTCAGCCTACGTTTGCTCTCGGAGCAAAGGAGATGTTAAATGAACATAAATCTCGTTAACTGTTAGAGGGAGAGAAGAAAATAAGGGTCTGTGCAACTCGGGTAGCAGGTAATTGGCTTCCTAACCACTGAAGGTTAAGTGTAATGACTCATCAAAGCTCATGTTCCTCCCATCTTTATCATCCTCATTCAACCTGTTTTGTTAAATGCAGCAGAAAACATAACAACTTCAGGAAACCAGAGTCTTAAAAAGCTTTTAGGAAGTAATAAATCAAAGACTCAAGAATCCCTTCGCATTTTCCATTCACTTCATATTCAACATTCTCTTGCTTTTATTTTTATTATGAAATTCCTCCTTTGTAGGGAGAATTCTTTCATTTTCTACTTCTGAAGACCTGATTTCCAATCACAAATAAATTCTGAATCTTTCAAACACCAACTACCATGCAAAAATGGATATGTCTTCCATTTGGATATGCTTTCTTTCACTCTCATTTAAAAAAGTTATTCATTCGAGTCAATGTGATAATCTTATCAAAATGGCTGCTGCCATTAAAAACATACTAGGCTATATTTAAAATAAATTCAATATTTTCTTTAGCTGATCATATATAGAACTGCAGCAGTATCTTGCATCATTAAGTCACATACCAGAAAATGTTTTAAAATAATTTTAAGCCTTTAAAAACTCATAAATTTTATTTCTGGTAAGCAACCTTGAGGAAATGCTGAAAGAGATGACATTTATCATAATAGCAAAAAACTGGGAAAACCCCAGAAGTCCAACTTTGGGAAAATAAGTAAATTATTGTGTATTGAATACTTTGCTATCTTTGAAATATTTTCCAAAAAATTACATAAAAATATGTTGGCTAACAATATTCTGTGAAAATCTAAACATATTTATTTTTACATAACAGATAGGTCACTTAAAAATAAGACATACTGAATAGAAAGGATTGAGGAAGGAAATCCAGCTGTATGTTAACGGAGGCTTCCCATGATGACGAGGATATATGTAAGATTTAATTTTGGTTTAACTCTGCATTTTCCAAACAATCTGCAATGTGAGTGTTCAAGTTTTACAATAAAATTTAGTGAGTACCAAAATCTTTCTCCAAAGTGCCTATAGTATAGGTTTTAAAATGGCTGTTGCAACAGTTAGTCATTACACTGACACCTTTTTTTTTCCTTGATTTTGTAAAACCTGTTGACTAGGCAGAAAATAGAGCTTGCTAGTAGAGTTTCCTCAGAGTGGGCTGGAATGTTGGGCAGGGAGAGCTGGAGGACTAAACTCGGTTGAGGGCATAGTTTAGTGCAGTCAGAGTTATGAGTGAGATATGGGTTTCAGTGACATCTGGCTCTCCTGCTATCTGCGACCTCTCTACTCCTTAGTTTCCACATGTGTATTAACTGACCTAATTGACTGCATTGACTGAACTAATGCCTGACTGCATTGTAAGTACACAGTAAAAGTTAGCTCTTATTGAACTTCAAAAGAAGTAGAACCCTTTCATCAGCTCTGTGGAGTAACTTAGAACAATCTCAGCAGGTGCAGTCACCTAGCTATCCTTTCAGTAGGAAGGAAGCAATTAACAGGCCGAGTCCTGTGTTTTGTTGTTATTGGGGGTAGGGAAAGAGAATGTCTCAGAAACCCTTAGAAGGGCTGTGCTAGAGAAACATGGAATTGGAGGTGATGGGGCAAGCGCTGTGAGAGAGGCTTAAATTAAGGAGGGACAGCTTAGGAGCAGAGGTGAAATGAACTTGGTATCCACTGTCTTCAAGGCAACTGACTGATGGATGTAGGAAGCTGCCACTCCTGAGTCACCGGGTACCAACGGATGGGAAGAGGAACCCATGGCTGTGCCTGTCACCTGGCATCTTCTCTCCAGCACAGTGCCTGAACAACTCCTTATCTGAGCTATAACCCAGGGAAAATGAAGAGAAGCCAATTCTGGCGTTGCTTAGCTGGAGGATCAAACTGCAACCCAGGTTCCTCCTGGTGGGTAGGGGTGTCAGGGCCACGTAGTAAAACGTGATTCTTCTCATCCTCTGGTTCTCACTGTTTATTTTTTTTCTTTCCTGCCAAGAATTACAGATAATGGTTCATTAGTTTACACATGTGCTCACATACAATCAGGAAAAATGAGACAACAAGCGTCCAGGGTGATAAAAGAAAAGAAATCATGATTTTGACATTTGGGGCTTTGAATTGCTATAGAAAGAAATTTAGTTTCTGGAATAGCCTATAATAAAAAGTCCTTGTCTTATCAGATGGGTTGGGGAGGCTGAATAAAAGAATAAGTCAAGATGCTTTAGTGCTACAAGATTGGAGAGTGTTTTAAAAAACAAAACCAAAGCATGGAACATCCCTTGCAGATACCCTTTGGTTACTGGCTAATCAAGGTGGTACAATGGGGCTGAATGAACCTGGAAGATTAAGAAGACAAGAGAAATCTGGCCAGTTAAAAGCTGGCACTTGGCTAGGTTCATGTGGGGTGGGCAGATTTTAGCTCTGGCTTTCAACAGTCTCTGTTCTTGCGGCCAGGGACCATCTCACTGTGCAAGGTAAACCTATAGCACCTTTCTGCTTTTGGTAAACATGACACTTTCTTCAGTAAGAAACAAACATCATGGGCCATGAAACTAACTAAGAAAACTAAGAAAAGTTTGTAATGGAAATGATGAATAAGTGGGTGAGGCGTTCCCTTTACTTAAAGTATGTCCCTTCTTTCTGTGGTTTATAAATTTAGACACAGGCTGGTCTACTAGTACTTCCTTTCATCCAAAACTCCCTCTCTGGATTATAATAAAATACTTTGCATTTCAAAAAAAAAAACAAATTCTTTCTATTAGAGGAGTCTTTGGGCCTGAACAAGGAATCCTTTATTAAAATGCAAACATTGAAGTAAGCACTAAAATCTGTGCTTTGGCAGCTCATGCCTTGTCAACACATCTGTATTGCTAACACATCTGTATTATGTTAGCCAACATGCACTGAGCCCTTACTGCTTGCTTGTGTGTATATTTTATTCATTTGGTCATCTGAATTTTTTCTGCATATGTTTGTCTTTTCTAACCCTTATGATTTATACAAACAAATATCTCCTCCTTAAACAAAAGTCCTCGAACTTAGTGAAGAGAGTCAGCAGCAGAAAGTGAAGAAATGTCGAATGGTTTCTCTGATATGAGAGACCCAGATCACAACTATTTCATAGAACTTAATGTGGGGAATAATGGAAACTGGAAGGGAAGGGGGGAGGATTGAAAAGGGAGAGAGGAAGTGTTTGTAGCTTTGCCAGGATATGTATGTGCTCAAAATCAATGTAAACTTTATGTTCTGCACTTATACATATCAATAAAATTGGGGGAAAAAAAGAAAAAAATTTAAAAAGTTCTCCAACTATCCTGAACTCTGGTTATTATCTAGTTGATTAACCGTTTCCCTTGAGGAGGGGTGGTCAAACTTTTTAAAATAATTTCCAGTTTCTATAGCTAGCCAAGCACCTGGTAGATTAGAAATCTCTGCGTGCAGCTGAAGAAAGAGAATAAGGAAACCAGAGCTGGGAAGTTAGTGTCACATGGGTGGAGCCTTTGCTCACCTAGTATTTGTCCCTGCGCAAGCCTTTAGAGGGACAAGTTATAAAACACTCTGAACTCCTCCAAAAAATAAATTCATGTCAACTGCAAACCTCAAACTATGCAGCGTGCTTCCCCCTTAAGCTTCCCTTCGCTTGCTTAGTTGTGTTAACTCTGGGGGACTTGGGCACAGCGCGAAGGACAGAGAGACTGGAATTACTCCCACATTTCTGGCCTTAGTTACTGGAAAAGCAAAGGAAAGAATGTCTTATGAGCCTCTACTGTGTGCCAGGCCGACATTATTTTATTTTGTCCTCAGCAATCAGATAAGCTCTGAGCAGGGGACCCAGGGGTCCCTTTCCCCTCTTCCCTCTAGCCCCAGTCCCTCACCAAGGTGAGGGTTACACATTCCTCCTTTCTCTTCTGTCTATTTGAATCTTATTTCAGTCTCATCATCTCTGGTGCTGATGTTGGCAATCGTCTATCAGTATTCCCTTCACCTAAAATAGTCTTAATTTATTCCCCATGTGTCTATCCGTTATTTTCTTCAAATGTAAATCTGTCTTGAACCCCTGCTTAAAGCTGCTCTGTGGCTCACTTTTAGCCTCAGGATAAAAATCGCAGCTCCGAGCCCTGGCAAACCAGATCTATTGTGATCCCTGACCAGATACAAGCTGCTCTCCCAAATTTCTCTGCTGTGCCCAGCAATCTGCTGGTGGTCCCATGGCAGGACAGGGAGTGGAGAGTGGGGGTGGGGTGGGGTGGGAGGGAGTGCATATTCATGCTGTTGTTTTCTCTCTATCCCTTCTCCTAGCCAGGCCCTGGGCTACACAAACTCTTCTTTTAGAGGAAGCTCTGGCATGTCTCTCTCTGAGAACTCACTCCAGTTTTCTCACCACTCTCTTCCTCCTGTTCTTCAGGGTCTCCTGACAACCTTCTCACAGGCCCTCCTGGCACTTACTGCCTTCATGTGCTACAATCCTGATTGGGTTCACTATTTTCCTTGCCTTCGTTCAGCACAATCTCTGGTAAAAGACAATATACCTTTTAAATTTTATTTTCCACAAAATGACTAACTCAAAGAGAGGAAATCTGAATCTAGAAAATCAGCTGGTCCTCACTCCCTGTAGAAGCATACTGGGAGAAAGGACCATTTTAGAATGTTTTGGAATGTGCTGTGTTGGGGCTGCATGAGTACTTTGTGTTGACTATGGTAGTAGTTAACTAGAAAGGAAGGTATGAATCTCAGAGGAGAGTTTGGGGTTGAATTTTCATCATATAGGTGTGTTATTTGAATTTTCATCAAGTAAGTATAACCTAAGTATACTCAATTTTGAAGGTTCATCTTTACATCATATTAAAATAGTTTATGTATGATGCCTTAATAACCATATTAAGAGTTAAATTACAGGAGCTGGAGGAATAGCGTGGCAGTTAGAGCACTTGCCTAGCAAGTGCAAGGTCCTGGGTTTGATTCCCTAGCACCACATAAGACGGATATGGTAGTGCATGCTTTTAATCCTAGCACTTGGGAAGTGGAGGCAGGAGGATTGCCTTCAGTTCAAGGCCAGCCTGGGCCGCATAGTGGTGAGTTCAGGACCAGCATGGACTACAGAGTGAGAAGCTGGCAAAAAAAAAAAAAAAGCCAAAATCAAATGAGGGAGAAAGGGCAGATTTACACTTCCGGGTCCTGCCCCAGTAAATCTATCCCTTTTGTTCAAGCCCCAGTATTTCCCACCTTCTGATCAAGCCCCACCTCCTAATAGCACATGGATCCATTGATATTTCACAACATCCAAATACATGAAGCTTTTAGGGAACATTGCAGATCCAAACCATAACATGTGCTTATTGAGTGAAATAGTACCATGCATAAACTACAGGTGAAGACTTGATAGCAGAGGGGAACAAGGGATAACTAGCGACTAGAGAAGAGTAAACCCTCCTATATTCTCCATCAGCACCCAACAAGCCCCGTCTAAGGAGAAAATGCAAATAAAAGTATCTAGCCTACTCTGCAAGCTCAGCTCCATGTTGACTGGTCTCCTAGCTCTTCACTTATGAAAATTCTGGAGTTTGCACAGTTCGGACAAATGATATTCTTTTGTCCAATGAGAAGATGGCTGAGAAGACAGAAATGAGTATCAACATTTCACGTGTGAGGAGGGGAGCACAAGCTTGGGCAGAGGAACAGGGACCGAGCTGAGCAATGCAGCAAAGGCTGGAAGGTTTCTAGAAAGGGAAGCATTCAATAGAAGGATTCAGTAAGTACAAAGAAAATTGTCTCTTGATACAGACAATTCCAGAGCCTCTGGAGGGCAGAAGCCAGATGGTGTGAAAGGAAGCCAAAGGAGAAGAGCAAGGGTGAATAGTGTTTGAAAGATGCTAGTCTATTAAAGGAAGAAGAGAGACATAGCCACGTGGCGAACTGCTGGCCGTTGTAGCCTGTGTAGGCTGTGAAAACAGAGCACCATCTGCTGAGGGGCTCATAAGCAACAGACAGGTACTGCACATAGATCTGGAAAGTCCAAGATCAAAGTTCCTGCAGACTTGGTTTCCCGGTTCATACATGGCCACTTTTCTGTGTCCTCACATGGTGGAGGCAGTGAGAGAACTCTGGAATTTCTTTTTATAGAGCACTAATCCTGTTTGTGAGGACACCACCCAAATCATCTGTCTTAGGCCCCACATCCAAATTCTACTCTCAAACCTTGGCCCGTTTCTCTTTTTCCATTATCAGCAAAATGTCTTGAAGAAAGTTATTTAAATATATTTATCTTTATTTTCCACCTCTCATTTTTTCTTGAACTAACTCCACGAGTAGTGGTCAGGAGCAGGAGTATCCCCACCACTGCACAACAATTTCCTACCAAGATAAAAATTCAGCGAGCAATCCTTATGTGACATGCTGGTCAGAAATGTGGGCTTTGGATGATCAGTTCCTTCTTTGTTTGGACTCTAGGATATCACATTTGCTTAGTGTCTCTTTTTTTTTTTTTTTTTTTTTTTTTTTTTTTTTTTTTTTTTTTTTTTTTTTTTTTTTTTTTTTTTTTTTTTTTTTTTTTTTTTTTTGGTATTTTTTCCGTTGCTTCCTTTCCATGTCTACAGTTTGTAACTGTTGGACTGTCCTGAAGACTGGTCCTCAGTCCTTTTGTCTTTTTCTTCTAATTTACTCCCATATTTATTCTACCCTAATATTGCTATTTTAAATAACAGCCTAGACCTCTCTCCAGAATGACAGACTATGTATCCAACTGCTATTGAACATCTCCACTGGGATGTCCAATGACTTCAAAAACAGAACTTCGGATGTTCCACTCCTATGTCTAATCATCCCAAAGTCTTCCTCGCTCCAGAAAGAGGAGTTTCATTCTTTAGAGTTATTCTTGATTCTTACCTTATTTTGATGCCTTACATCTGCTTTCCTAAAAATATATTATTGTAGGCCCACCTACAAAGCACCTTCAGAGTCCGATCATTTAATCTACTTCTTTAAATTATTTATACATTGAGTTTCTCAATTAAGAGGAGCCATCCACAGAAGCCTTCTTTGTCTGATTTATTTCACTTAGCATTAGGGCTGGGAGCAGATGTAGAAGGAAAAGTGATTAAGATGTACATATATCAATTTCCCAAGTCATATGTATTAAGTATGTATCACAAACATATACTAAAATAATTATGACAGGAAAAACAAAATAAGTATAATTCACATCATATCACCCCTCTGGTCAAAATCTTTCAATAATTATTCATTTCATTCTAAATAAAAGCTAATCCCATGAACTTTTAAATGACACTGCATTTCTTTTCGCTGTCTTCCATGGTGTTCTTGAACACAAACATGGCATTCCAAGCATGTCACACCTCAGTGCCTTTGCATGTGCTTTGCCTACCTAGATACTCTTCTGCCTCCTTTAATTTTTTGCTTAAATGTCACTTTCTTAAGGAAGCTTTTCCTAACCACCTTATTTAAAATTTCAATACTCTCTCTAAGACACACAATTCACTCTTCCCTGCTTTATCTTTTCCTCAGGACAAAAATCTTGGTCTTTTTCATTGACTGAAGAATCCCCAGTCTTCAATGCTTAGGATCTTGAATCAATGAAAATGATAATTTTTGAGAGAAGGAGGATAAGGAGGAGGATAAGAAGGAGGAGCCTTGATGGATCAAGGCACAGAGAAGAGCAGAATCTAGGGAGCATAGATAAGGATGGGCGCTAAAAAGTACTTGTTTTGAAAGAGGGGACAGATCAGAGAGTTGAGGACACCCCTGTTACCATCGTTTGTGCACTCACTAAAAGGAATAAATGCCCAGAGTCACAGGTACAATACAGTTTTATTTTTAAGCCTTTCATCTCTAATCATGATGAGAAGGACATTGTATACCTGTGTTGAAGGAACTGCATGCATTATCAAGAAGTTGCCTTCTTGATCTTAAAGCTATCTCACATTTGAGGAAAACCTGCTTTACTCTTAAACACATACATAAAGTTTCAAACCCATTACTATTATTATCATTACTGGTCTCCCTGGTTGAATGGCTGGTCCAGGACTGATACTATTGTGTCTTTTTCCATTCCTTATCAAGAGGTAGAGAAGTTTTTCTGCTAAGGGCCAATTGGATGTAATTCATGGACTATATAAAGTTATTGACTTAAATTTGGCCTGCTCTCCTCTGAGAGCCTGAGACAGGAGGACTGCAAGTTAGAGCCCATCTTGGACAACTTAGTGACTTAGCAAGACCTCGATCTAAAAATCCAAAAGAAGAAAAGTGGGGAATGTAGGTCAGTACAGACACACTGAGAACTCTCTCCCTCTCTGTCTTTCTCTTTCTCTGTCTGTCTGTCTCTCTCTCTCTCTCGCTCTCGCTCTCTCTCTCTCACAATTTATCTGCTATATTTGGTGAAATGTTTGATTATTATATAACTATCTTACTCCTACTTGATGTGTCAGCGGATAAGGTGCAAGTGGATCCCCAAACTCACATGGGAGCACAGTCCCACCCTGACCACAGAATAACCTCTCTGACTTGCATCTTGGAAAAGATATTTTTCAGGACCAGTGAGAATAAGGCTCAGGGAAGATTTATTAGGCAAAAACTCAAAGTTCATTCTCAAAGACATAGAGTGCAGGCACTCAGAGAATGAAACACAAGATGTTACAAGTACATACTCAGAATGAAAACTCTCACAAGGTAGAAAGACAAGTGAGCGAAAAAAATTCAAGAGTGCACACAGAGTGTGATATTTTCAGGGATAGTAATGGAGACACAGGGATTTCAGGCTACACACTCAGAGTGTGGGACCTCGTGAAGTGAATAATAGAGGTGCACCAAATTTAAAGCTACACACATGAGTGTGGGCCCTCCTGAGATGGTAATGGATGCACAAGACAAAAAAATCTAAAGCTCATACATACAATAAGGGTCTTTCAGAGATGGTAGAGCCAGAGCTGGATACATTTAAACCATTTGGCGGTGGTTGGGGGAGGAAAACCTGCGGAACTTGTGAATTTACAGAAAGTTTGTGGTCTGGTCTCACCCACAGATAAAAACATAATGTACAAGCCTTCCTTTTCCTCTGCAACCTGACCAGTATCTATAGCTATTTGGATTCTTCATATAGGCCATTCTCACTAGGGTGTGATGGTATTGCAATGTGGTTTTAATTTGTATTTCTCTAATGGCTAAGGATGTAGAACATTTTTCATGTATTTGCTGGCCATTTGTACTTCTTCGTCTGAGAGCTGTCTATTCATTTCAACTGACCACTTTTTAACTGGGTCTTGGATTGTGAAGGGTCAATTTTTCTTCAGTTTTTGCATATTCTAGCTATTAGTCTCCTGCCCAGGGTGTAGATGGTAAATCTTTTTTTCCCATTCTGTGAGTTCTCTCTTTACTATGTTAGTTATTCCTTTTGCCATGCAGAAACTTTTTAATTTGATATAATCCCATTTGTTAATTCTGAGTGCAATTTCTGTTGCATCGGGTATCCTATTGAGAAAGTCTTTGTCCACACCTATATCTTCAAGATTTGTATCTATTTTTTTCACCAGGAGGTCCAGTGTTTCTGTGTCTGTTTAGCATCTAGGTCTTTAATCCATCTTGATTTGACTCTGCTACATTGTGATGGGTATGTGTTTGGATTCATTCTTCTGCATGTTGATAACAAGTTCTTCCAGGACCATTTCTTGAAGGGGCTATTCTTTCTCCAATGTACATCTTTGGTCCCTTTGTCAAAGATCAGATATTAGAGAGTACTTGAGTTTGTCTCTTCATCCTCTATTCTGTTCCACTGGTCAACCTATCTATTTTTGTGTCAATACCAAATGGGTTTTTATCACTGTTGCTTTGTAATATTACTTGATGTCTGACATTGTAATGCCCCTTGCTTTGCTCAGGATTGCTTTTGGTTACTCTGGGTCTCTTTTTTTGTTCCGTATGAATTTTGGTATTTTTTTAAAGTTCTGTGAAAAAAAAAAACATTGTTGATATTTTGATAGGAATTGGATTTGTTTTGGTAGTATAGCCATTTTGACAATATTAATTCTGTCTATCCAGGAGTAGGAGATGCCTTTACATTTTCTAATGTCCTCTTCAATTTCTTTTTCAGCATGATATAGTTTTCTTTGTAGAGGTCCTTCATTTCCTTAGTTAAGTTTATTCCTAGGTATTTAGTTTTTTGAGGACATATTAAGAACAGGATTATTCTTCTTAGCTCTTTCTAAGTTGATTTATGTATATTGAATCATACTTGCATTCCTGGAATGAAACCAGCTTATCATGGTGTATAATCTTTTTAATGATTTGTTGAATTTTATTCACTAGTGTCTTACTGAGTATTTTTTGTCTATGTTTATTAAGGATATTGACCTGTAATTTTTTCTTAGTTAAGTCTTTATTTTTATTCATTGTTACTGTACAGGAATGCTATTAATTTTTTTGTATTAAATTTGCAACTTTGCAGAACTGGTTAATTAGTTCCAAGAGTTTCTTTGTAATGTTTTTGATACTGCTATGTTGAAAATCATGTCATTTGTAAATCAAGATATTTTAACTTTTTCCTTTCCAATACATGTTCCTTTTATTTTGTTTTCTTGCCTTATTTCCCTGGCTGGGGTTTTGAATGCTATACTGAAATGCAAGTGATGAGAGTGGACAGTCTTGTCATGTTCCTGACTTAAGAGAAAATGCTTTTAACTTTTTCCTATTTAGTATAGTAGTACTATAGCACTGCTTTAGTATCGTAGTACAGTAGGTTTGGCACAAGTGGCTTCAATCACTTTGAAGTAAGGTCATTTTATACCAATTTTCTTCAGGTTTTTCTGTCCTGAATAGATATTGAATTTTGTTAAAGGCTTTTTCTGCATATATTGAGAATATCATGGGATTTTTGTTCTTGATTTTATTTATGTGGTGTATTACATTAGTTGGTTTATGTATACTGAACCATCCTTGCTTCCCTGGAGTAAAGTTAACTGATCATGGTGTATAATCTTCCTAATGATTTGCTGAATTTTATTCACTAGCATCTTATTGAGGATTTTTGTGTCTATGTTTATGAAAGATATTGGCCTATAATTTTCTTTCTTAGTGTTTTAGTTTTGGTATCAGAGTAATGCTACCTTCCAGAGAAGAGTTTGGCAATGTTCCTTCTCTTTCAATTTCATGAAACACTTTGACAAGCATTGGTGACAGCTCTTCTTTGCAGTACTGGTAGAATTTTGCTGTGAATTTATGTAGGCCTGGGCTTTTATTTTTAGTTAGAGACTTTATTATTGCCTCAATTTCCATGCTTTTATGAGTATATCCAGCATTTTTTGTCTTCTTGATTCAATTCTGGTAGTTTGTATGTATCTAACAATTTATCCTTTCTTCCGAATTCTTCAAATTGTTAAAGTATAAGTTTTCAAAATAATTCCTTATAATTCTCTGAATTTCAGCAGACTTTTACATTGCTGGTGGGACTGTAAAATAGTACAACCATTGTGGAAAGTTGTATTGATGTTCCTCGAAAAGCTGAAAATAAATATTCCATTTGACCCAGCAGTACCTCTTAGGGTATCTTTCCAAAAGAGTTAAAAGCAACATAGAACAAAGGTACATGTATACGTATGTCTATACCAGCACAACCAATGATAGCTAAATTGTGGAATATGCCAAAATATCCATCAACAGACCAACAAATGCAAAAAGAAAAATGTAGTAAAGGCAGATAGATTTTTTACTTATTTTAAGTAAATGGATAGTAACCAAAAGCAATCCTGAGTGAAGTGAGTCAGGCACAGGTTAAATATCACATGGTTTTTCTGAGCCGAGAAACCCAGAATCCAAATAAATAATAGAGTCAAATAGACAAGATGTTGGGAGTCAGTCGGGACGAGGGGGAAGGTGAGAGGTTAACAGGGGGAGGGGAAGGGATTATGAAGTTGGCGCAATATATACGTGTGACCTTTATCAGCTAAGTTAATTTATGGACTTAATGTAGCTTTAAGGAATTTTGTGATGGGTCAGGAAGAAAAGACATTAACAAACCAAAAGATAACCTTGGATGACTGATTTTTTCCTAAAGTTACAATCTTTTAAGAAATGCAATTTTTTAAATTATGATTTTCTTTGTCTCCTTTCTACCTATCTTGTTTCCACCCTATGCTACCTCATGATAGTTACCTTGGCCAGCCTGGCCCAAATAATTCTGTGGGCAGTTTACAGGCTTTGTGCTGATTACGTCATTCCCCTCACCCCCACCATCCAAAATTTCCCAATAGAACCAACAGCGTTGAGCCTTCTTTCCTCATTTTCTTCCTTTTAACATAGTTATCCTGTTGAGAGTTCCCGTAGATAATCCCAAACTTCAAATCCCGGATTTGCCTTGGCCCCGAGTCTTTAACACTTAAAACAGACAATTATTTAGCTGCTCAGGGACATGTGCACCTGGAAAGAACAGGATGCCTGAGGGAGTGGAAATAAATACAGAAGTTTGGCTGTGTTTCAGATGAGGGTACTGCCACATTGTTGCTACTGAGTCCATGGTAAAAAGGTTGATTTTGTCTGCTGGATGTTGATCTTGATTTAGGGAGAAGACACAAACTAGGAAGACAAAAACAAAATCTGGTTTGATTTTGTAAGCAAAATCTTATGGAGGCATGTTTATCTTATTTACGATACTTTGTTGTCAACATATTGTGATTTAATTAATTTGAATGTCTCTTTCTACTCACTAGTTTGAAAACTCAAGGTCAAGGACTTAATTTTTTCTTATACTCACATTCCATGTTTAAGTGTGAAACAATGATTCGTATCGATTTATGTATATTACTTATCTGTTATTCTTTCTACCATGCTACACACCAGTAATATATGTTATTAAATATCAGAAGGCCTGTTATGTCCTTCCTTTATGGCCCACATGAATTAGGTAACTGATTATATTTCTTTTTCTGCTCTAATTTGCAGAAAACTCAGGACCAACTTGTGAGCAAATTTTAGAAACTTTGTATGAATTTCGCATGTATGCCAGTTTCCCTCCACCTGTAGATGTGTGTGCACATACATAATGTATGCGTACATATTCATATGCCACATACAAACACAGAACATAAGAATGCATTATATACACACAGAATATTCGTAAGTGTATGTATATTCATCAAGTCCTTTATGGAACAGGGTTTTAAAAATGATATGTATAAGGTTAAATTATTTTATCTAAGTATTACCATGAGTCTATGTACTACAGCAACGAAGTGAATAAGAGAATATGAGTACACATGGCAGTGTTTTTGTTATGTTGTGGCTGTTCTTCATATAGTTGAGTCTGCTTAGTTTTTCTAGCCTGAATCTGGAAAACAGAAAGGGGATATTTACAGGCCACTGAAGATAAGCCTGGTTTTGCCATAGTTGAGGTAAATTTATGCTCCTGAATTCAACAATAGATTACTGGCATTTAGTAGGTTTCTGCAGTGAATGATTTGATTAAGCCCTTAAGGTAGATTATATGTACCACTTCAATTTGTTTGAGTAACAAAAACAATGTGGATATGAGAAGTGATGGCATTTATTTTTTTTTTAAAGCCACTAATAGGTACTTGGGCTTTAGTTCAAGGAAACCAAATGTCTTAGTTCCTTTTTCGTTGCTGTGACTCAATATCCGACACCCACAAATTCAGGAAAGGTTTATTTTAGCTCACAATTTCATATGGTTACAATCCATTCAGGGGTGGCCAGCAGCAATCAGAGTACAGGACAGAGGCAGAGGTGGAGGCAGCTTCTCAGGACATCACAAACAGGAACGCAAGCTGAGACCAGTTGAGACTAGTCCCAGTCCTCCAGGAAGGCAGGTGCAGCTTATATATCCTTTCAGGTCTCCACTCAGTAATTAGTCCCTCCTGCATTCAGGTGTGTCCACTACACACCCTTAATCCAAACTCACATGCCGTTAGTCTTAACTGGAATCCACCCCTCCAGACCAGACCCCAGTCCACCAACATCACATGGTTCCATAGACAATCCACACCATTAAAATACATGAGACTAACCACAACATTCCACCCCTGGCCCCCAAAAGACTCATGTCCTTCTCCCCATGCAAAATGCAGTTAGTCCTTCTTCAAGGGTCACCAAAGTCTTAACAGTTTCAGCACTACTAAAGAAACTCCAAGTCCATAGTCTCCTCTGAGATGTAAGACAAACTTTTAGCTGTGAGCTTCTGTTCAAACCAAAGAGTTAAGCACTTCCAACATAAAATGGCACAGGGTAAACATTTCCATTCCAAAGGGATGAATAAGGTAACAAAAGGTAATAGGACAAGAACAATTCCTAAATCTGGCAGAGAAAATGTTAATTCCTGTAGCTCCATGTCCAGCAACTGGGGTAAATGCTGGCTAGGCATGAACTCCAAGGGGCTTGGGTGGTCCCACCCCTGTGGCATTGCTGCTGACTGCAACCGCCATCTTCCCTCCTTTGGGCTGGATCCACTCATGGCCTGCTGCGTTTTTCAGCCGACAATCCATGCTCCTGGCTTCTCCAAATTTCCGGGCTCTCCACTGGACCTTAAGCTTCTCCTTCACAACTTCACACATTGCCCTCCCAGGGGCACACTGCTTGGCCTCCAGAGCCTTCCTCTGAAACCTGGGCGGAAGCCTCCACGAACCCACAACTCTTGGGCTCTGCAAGCTTGTAAAACCAGGACTGCGTGGACGTCTTCAAGATCCATGACTGGCTTGAGCAGCAATTGGGCTCCTTTGTGCCATGGTTGCAGTAGCTTCTGAGTGCCTGGATTGCTGAACTCTAGGAAGCTGAACTCCAGCAAACACTTCCATCTTTGGCCCTACAGGGAGTCCTGGGGAACTCTTCACAGGACAAGATCTTTTGCCTTTGCACCCTTTGATTGGTAAAGGGTGGAATCTTACTGATTCCTGAGTCACTGTGAAGGCCTCTTTTTTACAGTCCTGATTCCAACTCCATGCTTTTCCACTCCAGATTGCAATCTTTTTACATTGGTTTTCTCTGCCATTGTCTCCTATCCTTCACTATGAAGCTGGCTAAAAGCAGAAAACAGAAGCCATGTAACAGTTCGAACTTCAGTCTGCCTTGAGATCTCCTCCACCGGAGTAAGCAGCCCACCGCCCTTAATCTCAGTTTCAGACAAAGTCTCTGGACAAGGGCAAAATGCCGACAAACTTTTTGCCAAAGCGTAGCACACATGGTCTTTAAGCTACTTGCCGATACAGTCCTTCTTCCCATCTGAAAGTCCGAAATAACACAACATTTCATTGGATTTTTGTTGATACACTACAGGAATCTATATGAGGAGGGAGGGCGGGGTGGGTAGGGGGAGGGACAAAAGGAGAGTGGGAAAGTCCTTGTCACCTTGACAAGATACAAATGTGCACAAAATGCCCATTGTAAACCTTGAATTTTGCACATATACATATCAATAAAATGTGGGGGGAACAAGAACTTCTTAATGGACCTTGTTTGGAGTCCACTGTAGTAGCTTTTGATGTCAAGTAGATGTTGTCTTTTAGATTTGTCAGTTTCAGAGAATAGAGTTCTTAGAGAAAGAAGAAATGTCCTAGAAGGGCTTATTCAGACACCTTGGGCTACACAGAGCTTTCATCGAATTCCATTAATGTCACAGGGATGCACTGTGACTGCCAATGCTTATCTAAAATCTACCCAATAGGCCTAAGAAGATTTCTTTTATTACTGGTAGTGTTCTTTGATGTGACCATTCTAATCAAATCCCTTGGAAATATACCAGATAAATGTTTTTGTTCAACCCAAAGTTTATTGCTCTATACAGATTCTTTTATGAAAAATGAGTATGCTTAAAGATCTTGTGAGTATAATATTATACAGCATGTATATTTCTATTTGAGCAAATGGATTTCATTCTGTAACGATCTAAACTTATGTAAAATAGAGGTACGTTAATGACTAACCTCATTTTCACCACCTATTTGTGGCTCATGTTTTCTTTCTCATATTTTTGTATTTAGATGCACTCAACATAGTAAAGGAGTTCATTCCATAGCATGTTACTCTGAGTTCCATCTGTTATTCACAATGGCAACAGTGGCTACATGTTGTCTCATAATTATGGATAAGCTGTGTTGTTAGTGTTAGAAGGATATGAGGTCAAACATACACATTTAATGTTGGGTTTGGATCTTGGGGTCTCTATTGGAATTTGAAATAGGAAACTTAATCTTTTTGTCTTCTACAAAGAGAAAACAATATTAGTTCTAGTAAAAATGCAGCCTGAATAAAATTTGAAACCTCAGCTTACCATCATAAAGGTTCCACCCTCCATTAAAATATGGTTTCTTATCAAAAGAAATAAACTTTGAGAAGTTAGCTTGGTTCTACAGATGCCCTGTGGTTTCTTCTTATATTATATACATTTTGAATGAGGGCTCTTGTTGAAAAGTGTTGGACCCAAAATCACAAAAGGAAACTGGAAGAGAATTTATTATTTTCTAGTATTGTCATTAACTCTTTTTTCCCAAAGAGCTGGAGGAAAGAAAAGCATCTCTATATTCGCATATAAAAGGAAGAATGTGAGTTTGGTGGTCATACTTACTATGTTAAAGTAGCCCATTCCCCAGAGCAATTACCACTTGAATGTGTATGCCAAAGAATGTATTATATAATTCTAGAGGTTCTCCAAGTAAAATTACCTGGAGATGTCGTTCTCATGACTTTGCTGCATGGGACTCCAAAACCAAAGAATGGGAAGCTACTTTTGTTTCTTTTCCTGTGGCCAAAGTGAAATCTTGACTGTCTCTTATTTTCTAGCTCTAGGCACAGTGCCAGCCCTGAACCATGAACCTCCTCCCTTAGCAGAGCACCCTCCTGGAGGCTTGTGCACTATGCTTTTTTTTTCTTTTTTCCTACTATTTTTATTAATATACAAATGTAATACATAGTATTTACAGTGAATTTGGGTGTTTTGTACATCTATGTATCACATCGACTTCACAATCCCTTCCCATCTTCTATCCTCCCACTCCCTCCCTGTCCCTTCACCTGGCTCCGGCTATCACTTCATATGGTTCCAAAGAATGTCTGTGTTCTGGGTTTTCCAAGTCCAAGAAACCATACGGTGTTTAACATATTAATCTTCTGTGCCTAAGTCATTTCACTCAAGTCACCACTCTACCCCCGCTTCCTATTCCTCTAATGGGTTCGCAGTAGTCAAATCTTGATATCTCCTCTCTGAATCTAACCAATCCCTTCATTGGGATATTCACCACAAGTTTTTTTTTCCCATATTTTCCTACATCTTTCTTGCTAATGTTAAACCTGGCCTTACCCACCAGTTCACACTAGAAAATAATTATAAGCATGTAGTTCAAAAGGATAGTTAATTTGGGAAAGAAGAAAAAAATAATAAATAAATAAAATTCAATTGCTTTATCTGAATACTGGAAGGTGCATATTTGTACATTCACAAGGTTATGTTTACATCAATCAGTTTCCTTAGGATAAACTTTCATTAGTGACCTAATAAGTGAATTGCTACAACAAAACAAAGTTAAAACTATATCACATTGCTACATTCAATGAACTTAAATCTATACCACATAAATATACTTAAAGTGACAGACATGTAGGCAAATCTAGTTA